>JAPEVW010000337.1:17500-125000 GCA_027921565.1 Artemia sinica
CTATTCTATTCATACCTAATTAACTATTTTATCCTTCCTATAGAGATCTTCCCTGGAAGTCACTTCAGACACTAGTCAAGCTTGTTCACTTCTAGTAAGGCTACACAAAAGTAAGACTATCTTTGCAGATCAATACGGAATGCGTTGCGCATAATAGTTCTCCAAAGGGAAAAGCAATATTTTTCAAATATTTTTACCACTGTGTAAGGATGGCATGCTTTTGAAATTAGGGAAGCGTTGACATAATGTAAGCCATTAAGCATTCAGAAACTTAAAACTACAGGCAAAATGTTGGTATATAAACGCTCATTCGAGGTCTTATGGAAATTGGGATACATTGCAAATCCGAACGTGGATTTGATCAAGCACCTTCTGTGGAAGGCTTACAAGGAAGGTCTTAATACATGACTTCAATGCTTGCATTACGTTACTTAAAGCAAGAGGTCACTTGTTTTTTTTTCTTTTTCAACACTTTCGTGAAATTAAGGGGGCAAAACTAGCAGGTTTTAGCTGTGTCTAAGTTACCAAATTTTGGCAAAAAGTGCTATAAGTCACAAAATAACGATTGATGAATAAATGAACCAAAATGAATAAAAATAAAATCAACAATCCGACAAATTCTTGTTTCTGACCAGATAAACGTTTTTGCGTTATTAGCTCCAGTGGAGCTTGTGTTTTGCGTCACCAGGTGAAGTTGTGAAGACAAATTGGAAGACAGTATATAGACCTCAACTATAAAAAAATAGATCTGTAATATCTCAGGAACAACTGAGGGGATCGGCTTGAAACTGTCAAGAAGGCTTGGGAAGGGCAAGGAAAAGAGATGAGAATGTCAAAACATTTTTGCCTGCTATTGTTGGTTAGCCCAAAAACTGTATCCTTGAAACTTATATCCGTATGTTTAATTGATTAAGAGGACCGTGATACAAAGGGAAAAACACAGTTGGAAAGTTCGCTTTACCCGAAGAGGGGAAAAAATGCTTCTTCCAATCGACTACTACGACTACCCGGGGAAGGCCTGCTTTTCGTTTGGTTCTAGATGGCTGTCAAATGTACTCTATATAAATATAATACAGTATGATCATTCCCTATCTCAACCATTATACAAAGCCGGACCGAGATGCAAGTGCTCGGGAGAACATTTAAACAAGTACAAACATAAGCGACATTTGATTTTTTCACGGGTAGAGAAGTCAGATTTCTCTTGAACGCAAAACTTGGCTTCACCTTTGTAACACTAAATTTTAATGAATCTGATTTCAAATTAATTTATTCTAATATATATATATATATATATATATATATATATATATATATATATATATATATAATATATATATATATATATATATATATATATATATATATATATATATATATATATATATATATGCATGTCTATATAAATCAGTAATTAGTAGTGCAAAGCTATTGTTTGATGTTTTTAGGAATTACAAGTAGGTTTCCAAGTCTCGAGTTGGTTTCAAAGGCATTTTGAGAGAGTTTCTGCGAAAATACGCGTTCCAGGGTAATATACACTGGACCGCTGATGGAAGATTAAATGGGAGGAGCTGTTTGTACGCCCCGAGGAGGTAGTAGCCAAAAATTAGTAATCCGTGATCTTACTGTTATATTGTTTATATACAGTGGTCAAAAGGGACGATATTTGGCAATCTGTCATCCTTCATCCGCAGAATATGTCCTAGCCATCTCAATCCTTCTTCATTGTAGCTCTAGAAAGTAGGATAGAATCACATTTTTCGTACAGCTTACTGATTGAAATACGGTCAGTCACACGGGTAGCAAAACTATCTGTAGACAATTGCTCTGGTACACATCTAACAAATCGTTGTCTCATCACTGTAGCTTCCAATATTCTAACGTCGGTTCGCAGACCTGTATTCTTATTCTTCCAAACTTTTTTTCAACTATGAAAAATCAACCTGGGCCTCGGCTATTCTACTTTTAACATGTTGACTAAATCCACATTACTGATAATATTACCTAGGTGAGAGAGGCTATCGACTTGATCGATCTTCTCGTTGCCTAACATTCATCTTCACTTGTTTCCAGTGTAAGTGTGCCCTGAGCGCTCAAAACTTTCAAAAAATTATTCATTTTGCTAACATTTTCATAAAGGAGTTACTTTCCCATTTCCTTCCATAGTCTCCCAGAGCCTATGCCGTGTTCCTTAGGATAAAGTCCATCAAGATGATCCATAGAAAGGGGAATAGAATGCGTCTCTGCTTAACTCCTGATTGAAAACAAAGCCAGCTACTACCCTCTTTCCTTCTTTAACTGCAGCAATTTTATTTTTTGACATCGCACTGATCACTTTGACGTACTTATCTGGTATACCATACAAGAGTAGGACATTAGGTAAAGTTCTTTTATCGGCTGAATAGAACACTTGCTCATAATCTATAAGTACTAAAGGTGTCTGATTACACAGGCACTTCGCAAATATTAATCTAAGAATGAAAATTTGGTAAACGCAGCCACTCCCCTTTCTAAAGCCACACTGTTCTTCTCTTAAAAAATCTGCAGTTTCTCTAATTCTAAGAAACATCATCACACTAAGTAATTTGTCGAACAGTTCGTGTTAACGAACTGTAAATAAGGAGTCACTCGGTCCAACAGTAACTGAGACTGTAAAAAACAAAGTTTCGATAACGGTAGATACGTAAAAATGAATTGGGTTCTTTATGCTGATTCGAAATATATCTTAAATCTTTAAAGGAACAACTGTGTATTTATTTATGTATAAATTTTTTCGTTGAAAACGGTTTCATATTTTTCGCTCAAAATTGGTACCCTGGGATTTTCTGACCTAAAAAAAATCCAAAAATACATGACCAAAAAATTGGTCACGAGTTTGAGAAAATTAGTTTAGAGCCTTGTTTAAAAGAAAAATTCATGTGAGTGACGTCACATTTATATACATTTAAAGAACATGATTTACTCGTTTCCTCCCCAGCAGCGGTCGCATCGTTTTTAGTACCTATACGCATGCAAAATTACACAAGATGAGTAACTGCTCTGAACAGCAAAAGAAAAAGGCGTGGATTAAGTAACAGCAAAAACAAAATGGAATTGAAAACGAAAATGTTGTACAACGAAATTTTTGGTTAGAAGACAAAACAAACCTACAATAGAATGAAGGAACGTGTTAGTAGTAGAAAGGGGGGTGCTACTCCCACGAGGACAATACCCCTACGAATCCCGATCCGGACACTTTTTTTTAAAAACTCCCACGAGGACCACGTGGTTTATGGTTTTCTCACTGAGAATAAAAAAACAGGAATTTTCTCACTTGGAAAAACATGAATTTTCTCACATTTATGGATGTTTCTTGGACGGTTATGTGTGTTGTTCGATTTATTTGATGTTTTTCATGGTTGTCAACATCAAATTATGGATGTTTTATGGTTTTTGTCAGTGAGAATGAAAAAACAGGAACTTTCTCACATTTATGTCTGTTTTTATGGTTTTTGTCAGTGAGAATGGAAAAACAGGAACTTTCTCACATTTATATATGTTTTTATGGTTTTTGTCAGTGAGAATGGAAAAACAGGAACTTTCTCACATTTATGTCTGTTCGTTGTCAGTGAGAATGGACATGCTCGACGCGAATGTTATGAGATTGTTTGGCTAACCTAACCTGAGAACTTGATTTACATAAACGGCGGGGAAATTATTGATTCACGAAGGGGGGATTAAGAAACATTATAGTTTCTTTGATCTTTAGGCGAACCTAACCTGAGAACTTGATTTACATAATCGGCGGGGAAATTATTGATTCACGAAGGGGGATTTAAGAAACATTATGGTTTCTTTGATCTTTAGGTGAACCTAACCTGAGAACTTGATTTACATAATCGGCGGGGAAATTATTGATTCACGAAGGGGAATTAAGAAACATTATGGTTTCTTTGATCTTTAGGCGAACCTAACCTGAGAACTTGATTTACATAATCGCTAGGGGAAATTATTGATTCACGAAGGGGGAATTAAGAAACAGTATGGTTTCTTTGATCTTTAGGTGAACCTAACCTGAGAACTTGATTTACATAATCGGCGGGGAAATTATTGATTCACGAAGGGGGAATTAAGAAACATTATGGTTTCTTTGATCTTTAGGCGAACCTAACCTGAGAACTTGATTTACATAATCGCTAGGGGAAATTATTGATTCACGAAGGGGGAATTAAGAAACATTATGGTTTCTTTAATCTTTAGGTACATAATCGGCGGGCAAATTATTGATTCACGAAGGGGAATTAAGAAACATTATGGCTTCTTTAATCTTAGGTCTGTGGGATAAACGTTTCTTTAGGTCAGAGAGAAAAATTAATATTCTATTTTTAAATAGGGCTTCATTGATCTTTAGTGTCAGGAATTATAAATGACATCACTTGTTATCTTGGAATTATGCGGGAGTCTAAAGAGATAGAAATTCTATTTTTAAATACGGCTTCACTGAGCTTTAAGTCGGAGAGATAAATTGATATTCTAACGAAACCTTAATAGTTTAGCTAGGAACATTTATGAGATGAAGAAATTAACGTAGGAAAGGGTTTCCTAGAAATTTGAAATGTGAAAGCACAGAGATGCCAAAAAACAAAAGGAACACACAGAAATTACTTTTAGGGGATTATTTGGGCGAAACGGTTTTAGACAGCTTATGGAATTATTTCGGCGAAACAGTTAGAGACATTTTAAAAGATGATTTAAAAGATGATTTTAGAAGAGGTTTTGAGTGTGGTCGTTATAATACACAAGTTCCATTTGAACAGTGTTGTGAGGTCCCCTACCACAACCCCAAAGGGCCCCGATCGCCCTACCCCGATCCAAAGGGTTCCAATCCCCATACCCCAATCCAGAAGGAACCCCCCGGTCCCCAAAGGTTCCCAGGGCTCTCAAAGGGCCCCCGGACTCCCAAAGGCCCTCGCCCGGTCCTCAAAGGTCCACCGGACCCCAAAGACCCTCCCCCGGTCCTCAAAGGTCCCCCAGGCTCCCAATGGGCCACCGGACCCCCAAAGGCCCTCCCCGGGCCCCAAAGGCCCTCCCCCAGTCCCCAAAGGTCCACAGGGCTCCCAAAGGGCCACCCAGCCCTCAAGGGCCCCCGGATCCCCAAAAGCCCTCCCGAGTCCCCAAAGAGCCCCCAGGCCCCCCCACCCCCCAACTTTTTGCCACCCCCACCCATTTTTTAATACTTTTTAATTTGCGCATTTTGAGACAAAAGGACCCCATCCCCCCAACTTTTGGCTCCTCCTTCCACCATTAGTGTTTTGTCGTGGTTTACCATGTCACAGTTACATTCTCTTGATTTTTCAAAGCTCATTTTGGATTTCTTTCGTTGAAATGCAAGAGTTGGAATATTTCAGTAGTGTTTTGTTGTGCTTTATACTGTCACAGTTACATTCTCATGATTTTTCAAAGTTCATTTTGGTTTTCTTTCGTTGGAATGCAAGAGCTTGAATATTTCAGTAGTGTTTGTTGTGGTTTACCTTGTCACACTTACATTCTCTTATTTTTTCAAAGTTCATTTTGAACTTCTTTCGTTGAAATGTAAGAGTTGGAATATTTCAGTAGTTTTTTGTCATGGTTTACCGTGTCACAGTTACATTCTCTTAATTTTTCAAAGTTCGTTTTGAATTTCTTTCGTTGAAATGCAAGAGTTCGAATATTTCAGTAGTGTTTTGTTATGGTTTACCTTGTCACAGTTACATTTTCGTGATTTTTCAAAGTTCATTTTGAATTTCTTTCGTTGAAATGCAAGAGTTGGAATATTTCAGTAGTGTTTTGTTGTGGTTTACCTTGTCAGAGTTATGTTCTCTTGATTTTTCAAAGTTCATTTCGAATTTCTTTAATTGAAATGCAAGAGCAGGAATATTTCAGTAGTGTTCTGTCGTGGTTTACCTTGTCAGAGTTACATTCTCTTGATTTTTCAAAGTTCATTTGAATTTCTTTCATTGAAATGCAAGAGTTGGATTATTTCAGTAGTGTTTTGTCGTGGTTTACCTTGTCAAAGTTACATTCTCTTAATTTTTCAAAGCTCATTTGAATTTCTTTCGTTGAAATGTGAGAGTTGGAATATTTCAGTAGTGCTTTGTCGTGGTTTACCTTGTCACAGTTACATTCTCTTGATTTTTCAAAGTTCATTTCGAATTTCTTTCATTGAAATGCAAGAGTTGGACTATTTCAGTAGTGTTTTGTCGTGGTTTACCATTTCAAAGTTACATTCTCTTGATTTTTCAAAGTTCATTTTGGATTTCATTCGTTGAAATGCAAGAGTTGGAATATTTCAGTAGTGTTCTGTCATTGTTTACCATGTCACAGTTATATTCTCTTGATTTTTCAAAGTTCATTTTGAATTTCTTTCATTGAAATGCACTTTTGATTTTTCAAAGTTCATTTTGGTTTTCTTTCGTTGAAATGCAAGAGTTGAATTATTTCAATAGTGTTTGTCATGGTTTACCTTGTCATAGTTACATTCTCTTGATTTTTCAAAGATCATTTTGAATTTCTTTCATTGAAATGCAAGAGTTGGAATATTTCAGAAGTTTTTTGTTGTGGTTTACCTTGTCACAGTTACATTCTTTTGATTTTTTCAAAGTTCATTTGAATTTCTTTCGTTGAAATGCAAGAGTTGGAATATTTCAGTAGTATTTTGTCGTGGTTTACCTTGTCATAGTTACATTCTCTTAATATTTCAAAGTTCATTTTGAATTTCTTTCGTTGAAATGCAAGAGTTAAAATATTTCAGTAGTGTTTTATCGTGGTTTACCATGTCACAGTTACATTGTCTTAATTTTTCAAAGTTCATTTTGAATTTCTTTCATTGAAATGCATGAGTTGGATTATTTCAGTAGTGTTTTGTCGTGGTTTACCATGTCACACTTAAACTCTCTTGATTTTTCAAAGCTCATTTTGGATTTCTTTCACTGAAATGCAAGAGTTGGATTATTTCAATAGTGTTTTGTTGTGGTTTACCTAGTCCCAGTTACTTTCTCATAATTTTTCAAAGTTTATTTTGAATTTCTTTCGTTGAAATGCAAGAGTTGGATTATTTCAGTAGTGTTTTGTTGTGGTTTACCTTGTCACAGTTACATTCTCTGATTTTTCAAAGTTCATTTTGGAATTTCTTTCGTTGAAATGCAAGAGTTGGAATATTTCAGTAGTGTTTTGTCATAGTTTACCTTGTCACACTTACATTCTATTGATTTTTCAAAGTTTATTTTGGATTTATTTCATTGAAATGCAAGAGATGGAATATTTCAGTAGTGTTTTGTCGTGGTTTACCTTATCACAGTTACATTCTCTTGATTTTTCAAGTTCATTTTTGGATTTCTTTCATTGAAATGCAAGAGTTGGAATATTTCAGTAGTGTTTTGTCGTGGTTTACCTTGTCACTGTTAGATTCTCTTAATTTTTCAAACTTCATTTTGAATTTTTTTCATTGAAATGCAAGAGTTGGAATATTTCAGTAGTGTTTTGTTGTGGTTCACATTGTCACAGTTACATTCTCTTAATTTTTCAAAGTTCATTTTGAATTTCTTTCATTAAAATGCAAGAGTTGGAATATTTCAGTAGTGTTTTGTCATGGTTTACAATGTCACAGTTACATTCTCTTTGATTTTTCAAAGTTCGTTATGGATTTCTTTCCTTGAAATGTGTTTTGTTATGCTTTACCTTGACACAGTTACATTTTGAAATGCTGTCTAAAACCGTTTCGCCCAAATAATCCCCTAAAAGTAATTTCTGTGTGTTCCTTTTGTTTTTTGGCATCTCTGTGCTTTCACATTTCAAATTTCTAGGAAACCCTTTCCTACGTTAATCTCTTCATCTCATAAATGTTCCTAGCTAAACTATTAAGGTTTCGTTAGAATATCAATTTATCTCTCCGACTTAAAGCTCAGTGAAGCCGTATTTAAAAATAGAATTTCTATCTCTTTAGACTCCCGCATAATTCCAAGATATCAAGTGATGTCATTTATAGTTCCTGACACTAAAGATCAATGAAGCCCTATTTAAAAATAGAATATTAATTTTTCTCTCTGACCTAAAGAACGTTTATCCCACAGACCTAAGATTAAAGAAGCCATAATGTTTCTTAATTCCCCCTTCGTGAATCAATAATTTGCCCGCCGATTATGTACCTAAAGATTAAAGAAACCATAATGTTTCTTAATTCCCCCATCGTGAATCAATAATTTCCCCGCCGATTATATAAATCAAGTTCTCAGGTTAGGTTCACCTAAAGATCAAAGAAACCATAATGTTTATTAATTCCCCCTTCGTGAATCAATAATTTCCCCTACCGATTATGTAAATCAAGTTCTCAGGTTAGGTTCGCCTAAAGATCAAAGAAACCATAATGTTTCTTAATTCCCCCTTCGTGAATCAATAATTTCCCCGCCGATTATGTAAATCAAGTTCTCAGGATAGGTTCACCTAAAGATCAAAGAAACCATAATGTTTCTTAAATCCCCCTTCGTGAATCAATAATTTCCCCGCCGATTATGTAAATCAAGTTCTCAGGTTAGGTTCGCCTAAAGATCAAAGAAACCATAATGTTTCTTAATTCCCCCTTCGTGAATCATAATTTCCCCGCCGTTTATGTAAATCAAGTTCTCAGGTTAGGTTAGCCAAACAATCTCATAACATTCGCGTCGAGCATGTCCATTCTCACTGACAACGAACAGACATAAATGTGAGAAAGTTCCTGTTTTTCCATTCTCACTGACAAAAACCATAAAAACATATATAAATGTGAGAAAGTTCCTGTTTTTCCATTCTCACTGACAAAAACCATAAAAACAGACATAAATGTGTGAAAGTTCCTGTTTTTTCATTCTCACTGACAAAAACCATAAAACATCCATAATTTGATGTTGACAACCATGAAAAACATCAAATAAATCGAACAACACACATAACCGTCCAAGAAACATCCATAAATGTGAGAAAATTCATGTTTTTCCAAGTGAGAAAATTCCTGTTTTTTCATTCTCAGTGAGAAAACCATAAACCACGTGGTCCTCGTGGGAGTTTTAAAAAAAAGTGTCCGGATCAGGATTCGTAGGGGTATTGTCCTCGTGGGAGTAGCACCCCCTTTCTACTGTTAGTTTAGCGTATTTGGGTGACTAGAAGACAAAGCAAAATTACAATGGAATGAACGAACGTGCCACTTTAGCGTTTGAGAGTCTGTGATTAATAAACATGATGGGGTGATTAATACTTAGTATTTATGACACGTGAACAATTAAGCAATTGGAATTGCTCATTTGGCAGCTCATGACCTAACATAAAGAATAACGAACACCTATACTCTCTTTAAATAAGCAACTGTGTATTCATTTATGCATATATGTATGTATAATTTTTTCTTGGAAATTATTGTGAATGATTTTGAATGCTAAAGCAAAGGCCATAGAAAGTAGCTGATGAAATAATGCAGGAAAATGAAGCACAAACAAGATGTGCGGCAAGAAGAGATGCGACAACAAGTATCACTATGAATCTCAAATGAAAATACTTGACAACAGAATATTCGGTTTGGAAAAAGTGACAGAGATGATCCCATTGAATCGTAAATGAAATCTGCGGTAAAAAGAGAAACAAAATGAGAATCGCAACGAGTCTGAGAAGAAAACAAATCCTATAAAATAAATTATTCTTTAATGCGTTAACAGGAACCAGGAGTTAATTATCGCGAGTGATTCTTAATTTATACTAATAAATGATTAGAGAATCAAATATACATATATAAGCCTTGGGGGATTTCGGTGGGGTTGTATTTGTATCTGGGAAAATTTCTCATGGACAGAGAAGTTTCCAGAGGATAAAATCTCTTGGAGAAACTTAACAGGGAAGGGGGGGGGGTGATTTGCCCGAATTCATATACGAAATTCTTTTTGTTTGTCTAACTTTCTCTTTGGTGACTCAATTTTACAGATACTCCCTGGCGAATTTTTGGGAGGAAATTTCATTGGAGTGGAAATTTTCTGAGGGATATTTCCGTAAGGAGAAGAGGGTGTTTTTCCACGGGAGAAATTCTGCACGGGGACATTTTCCACTAGAAAAATTCTCCGTGAGGGAATTTTCCCTCAAAATTCAAGAAACAAGTTTTTCAATTGAAAGTAAGGAGCAACACTAAAACTCCAAACGAACAGTAACTATTCCATATATACACCCCTCTTTGCGTTAAAGTTTGATTCTTTGTTTCAGTTCTTTCAAAACTACTCCTGAAACCAAATGGCCGTTTATTTATAATAACTAAATAAAAAAAAACAAATTTTTAACTGAAACAAAGGAGCGACATTAAAACTTATAACAAACAAAAACTATTTAGTAGTAATCAATGTTATACTTTGCTTGCAGGTATAGCAATCTCCATGCTATTTGCTTGCAGGTATAGGAATTTCTATACTATTTGCCGGGATGTATACACCTTTTCAAAGAGAGTGACTATCCTCTCACATGGTCTTATACTTCTATGGGACATATAGGTAAACATTTCTACGGGACGTATACACCTTTTCAAAGAGAGTGAGTATAACTTGATTGGTGATTGGGATTTGAATAAAAGGAATAGTTTTCTTTACAATTCATATTAGTAAGAGAATTGAATTCAAAGAGAATAGTTTTATTTGAGAGGATATTAGTAGAGAAAAATGAGTGGTGCATTTACATTATTGGAGATTAATGATGGAGCCGACAACAGCAGCAACGATATACGAGTACCCAATGTGGCTGTGGAAATAACCGCTGGCTTTAGACTATGTCTTGAATGGGACACTATGTATGCTAGATACGTGATATCATTAAGCAAATTTAAACAGGAGGAGCAGCTATGTTTTGCTGGAAAAGTGAATATTCTCCATATAAATAAACTTCGGTCAGCATTAGATGTCCTATCGAAATATATTGATGAGAACAAAATACATCAGTGAATATTATTATTATTGTAATTATGTTCAATAAAATTGTTTCTAAATCAATGGTATTTTTTGCTTTCTATAGTAGACTAGCGTATATTTTTTAGAGTAGAAAAAATTCTGGTTAGTCTGAAGTTGGTTGTGAGAGTGTTAGGACTAAAAAAAAAATGGATGGACTCGAGAAAGAGCGAATCATGGGGAATCTAGTTCTTATGGAAAAACGTTTGATTCTAGATGACGATTTTCTAGGGCTGTCTATTCAAAGGAAGATATTTTCTCGGGGAATGCTTGTCGATATAATGAAAAATGATTCTCCATCATTAGACTATTGTATGAAGCTTCTACGTCGTGGTCCAAATGCATTTACGCAATTTATTGATATATTGATCACGACAAGGCAAAATAATATTGTGGATATGCTTTTAAACATTAGTTTAGAAATTTAGGACTTTTTCATGAGAAAGATGGTGCTCAAGGATGATTTACTCCTCTCTCTCTATCCCAGACAATTTTTTGTTGTTGCTAGCTCAGTTTCATTGTGGCAGTGAGAGTGTCAACACATGACAAAATGTTCCATACATGTCCGTTATGTATGTACACACTGGGCAGCTGGTCATCATGTGAGAATTGCACAATGATTGATGAGTATGATGAAAAGTGTAGATTATGCAACCCGTGTAAATTGCATAGAGGATATGCTGTACAACTTAAAGGTTGTAATTCCTGTCTTGATGAGGTGTGTGACTCTCATCCTAGAGGCCACCTATGCTCCAATTGCCATTATGATAAATGTAATCAGTGGGAGAATACACATCCCGGTATGATTGGAAAGAATCCTAACCGTGATTTTAGTTTATTGCTACGAGATTGGTATCGTCGTGGTTTTATATTGTTCTGGGAGGAGGAACCGGGTCAGCGATTTAACTGTTGGAACAACAAAAGAATATGGTTTCTACGTCATTGTTGTGAAGACAATGGGTGTTATGATTATAAGCCCACTGATTTTTTATTTGGCTGTGACGGAATGTGATTCGACACTTGAGGACACTGTTGTGAAATTGCTTCAAATAAGCAAATTGAAACATGTGAATTCTATAGAATGAATGAGAATAGTGTCATTGACTATACAAAGAGATATGACAAGAGTGAAGTCACACTCTACTGTAGAAAATGTGACCCTGACATTGCAGCACATCAGGATCAGTACACTGTGAATTCAGATAATCTACCTGCAATAGTTGTTGTCGAGAAATACCTAGTAGAGGATGAAATCTAAAGAGTAGAAAAGTCGTTTTATCATGTATATAATTTTTTTTATTAATAAACAATTTCACATACATTTTTAGAACATTTTATTCTAGGGCACTAAATCAATATAAATACACTTGTAAGTATATTCTCCACTAGAAAGTCGTTCAATCGAGGTATGTCAACGTAGATGTTGAGAAACTGCTTGTAGTTGTAACCACGACATCTGAACATGAAAAAGAGTAGTGCATGAAAGCCACATGTCTTAGTCGGTAAATCCTGTACTCTTCGTTGATTTTGAATAATGGTTTTCCCACTGCTTTCAATAAAGTTGCTGATGTATGGAGCGTAGAATTTATACGATAGGCCAAGAGGATCAAAAAAATCAATATTCTTCGCTGTTTGAAAGATGCATAGCCAATGGCCGGTCTTCAAAGTCGATGGACTGCTATTAACAATGATTAGGGTATTGTTAACACTTGGAATTTTTTCAATGAAGTCCGAAGGTATGCAATAGGACTTGTACTGTTACATTTATGGATCCATACTAAATACATTGATTATTTGGTTTGTGTTCATGGTGCTAGGTCTAGTAGAACACTGCCGTCGGGTGTGATTTCCCAATAGGTTTCAAATTGACTCAGTGATATTAGCGTGATACTCTCAGTCAGAGCATTGGCAAATGTACACTCTAAACGTACATTCCCTGTTCGTACTATGCTCATATCCTGAGTCCCTGACAAGTCCAAAACAATAATCCCATGATTTTTTGAAAACATTGAATCGGTTATTCCATTTTCAAATAGTTGAGAGTCATGATCTAGGGATTGCATGGTCAACTCGTACAGAGTTCTATAGGATTTTTTGTCAAATGATAGAATGTACAGTGGAATACCATTCACTTTGCACACAAGGCTAGATAGACCGAAAAAATTAAAATCATGGGGAGATTCAGTCCAGGATCCAACGGCACTGCCACTCTTCACAAAGGCCAAAGCCAATTTTGATGGGATTTCTCCATTGATAAATGATGAATCGCTATAGCTACGAGAGCCGGTGGCAATGTGACGTTGATTGGTGATCGTATGGGGGACAAGAAGTTTAATGTTGTTACCATTGGCTCTTAGCTTTTCCACTGCCAATGCAACAGAGCTCATAACCTGTTGTTTTCGGACGTGGAGAATTGCCGATGTGATAATGGCATTTGCAAAAAGTGCTGCAGGAAGTGTTTTTCTCAAAATGAAATTCGATGGTGCCATCTGTAACTTTATGTCAATCTTGACATTGGGGGGTAGCCATTGGGATATATTGAATATCTCATGATTTAATTTTCTAACCAGATGACACTCCTGGGTCACCGCAGTAGTCAACTCACCGTCAGTATCAACACCTGATCGATATTCATAGCCCAATGATTGTCCTCTCAACTCCTTGTACGCCTTTGGTGTCATAATCATAAATTGTATGTAGCTTGCATAGTTTGATAAATTATTGCTAGTGCTCACCAATGTTCCATTAATAAATACATTAATTTGTTTGAATAGATTGTGTAGAATACAGTTTTCATAGGAGAGACCATTGCCAGCATTTGGAGTTGTATTATCTGACTTTTTCTTCACAACAACATTTAAATCAATAAATGTTGATGACAAATCAAGGAAATAGTCTTCATTGGAAAATATTTGAAAGTGTATACTCTCCGAGAGGGGTTGTTGGGGATGAAATTGTTCATAGTAGCCATACTTGACACTGACATCAACATTTTCAGCATTGAATAGATTCAATGAGGAACTGATTGATGGATATGATTCATTGTGGGGGAGATAAGTCATCTTAAGAGAAGAAATCCTTCTTTGATCTAACAATCTTTTTCTTTTTCTTCTTCTGCTTATTGGCCTTCGTTGTTTTATTCCTCAAAGTCCTTGTGTTGATGTCCTTTGCTTCCTGCCTGGGTGGAGACTGATGAGTGAATGACGCGAACGCATCCTTTTCAATCCCTCCCCATTTTGTCGAGATTTTAGTTGCTCACCAACGGCTCTTGCTGAAGATCTAATATTTTCCTTAAGACTCTCCTTGAAATTCTTGCCCGACCCCCAGTCCTGAAGTGCGGAGGCAGCAAAAATTTGATGCAGCAGGTACAAAAGATATTTTCTGGCAAGGGGTAGTGCAGAACGAAATAGCCTAGCAAACCAGCTACCAAGACCATAGCCAGACATTGTAGTACGACCCTTGTAGTAGCCCAATCCATTGCCTATTTGACGTTGACTCAAAGCACCAACATAACAATCAATATCGGGACAGACAAATGGAATTCTTCTATTGTTCATTTTAGGTGATTGTGCTGTAGTTGACAATGGGTCAAAAATGACATGTAATCACTGCTAAGCCTTTTGTTATTTCTAGAGGATCACCCAATTCACTTCTTAGTGTTAACTGACAGAGTTCCAAATACGAAGTGTTTACAGGAACATACTGAAGATGCTTTACATTATAGTGATTAACAAGTTCATGAGTTGATTTTCGTTCAAGAACACGTAGGAGGGGGGACATTTGAATTACCGACTCTCGACGTTTCCACAAAGGATGCATAGAGAAATATGCAAGAGTCCGAGGCGAAACCAGGTGGATAATCAGCAAAAATTACTGATCCATCCCACAAACGGTGCCAGCATTTTTCCCATTGATCATATTCTGTTTAAAGCCAAGAACGTCTCTCAGATTATCACTGAGAATAATTATTTCAGTGTCAACAGGTGAGCTAATGTAAATCCTATCATGTTCCAATGAATAATTAAAATGGAATGTACCATTCCTACGATATGAGATTTTTCTATTGATTGTACGACACAAATCTCCCATATTATCATATTCAATATATTTCAATTTGGCATGAGGATATTCGCTAGATTTAAGTGCTTCAACCCATTCATAGTCGACAAAGAGTGTCCAATCGAATGGTGTAACTTTTTATATCATACACACGATCTTTTCTCAGGATGTCATAGGTATTTTTAAGAATACAGTCGACAAGAGCCACTTCATACGCACCGTCAAATTTGATGGCGGGGGAGAGTTTTGTCCAAAATCCCTTGTCGTATTCAAGTCGTTGTAGAGAGGATCGGAAACGTTGGACATGAAAGTTACATAGAAATCATTGGGCATTGTCAATATCTTCAACACCGATCCAAGAATCAAAATCAGAGTTGTATCCTAGCCACCGAACAAGTGACTGTTTCTTACCCCTGCGAGTACGTGTCTTTAATATCTTTTCAATTTGATAGATTTCACTATTATTTTAAACTTTTTGTAGTTCATAGTCATAAAAGCCACCGAGAATCTCTTCATCTTTGGTATCACGCAGGCGATAAGTTATGGGTTTAGTGTCTAGGATTTTTGCCACTTTAAAAAAGTTCGGTGGACCACAAGTAATTCCCCTTTTCAAAAACATTAGTTTTTCTATTAATTCGAACAGTATCACCAACATTGAATTTATTTTTCTTCTTGACAATCGATTCATTGGAATATTGTTTAAGAAAGGTGTCAATTGTATCATGATCAGAATGATGAACTTTCGTTGGCGTAGAGTTGGACAATGATCGATGAGGTCGTTGATTATAAATCAACATGATTTTATCTAGATCATGAATAAAAGCCGATGTATTTTTCAATGTACAATATCTTGAAATTAAAAGTCGAATAGTTCTTATCAATCGTTCGGCCAATGCAGCCTTTATAGGACTGTGACTATGATAGAGCAGTGTACTATATTTCGCTAGTACTTTTGCAACATGGGGATTAACAAATACACTATCGCGATCCGTTTGAATTTTTTTATATGAATCCTGTTCGAGAATACTTTCAATGGCCTGAGCAACTTCAACGCCTCTCTTTGATCGCAATGGAATTGCATATGCATAGCGACTAAAAACACTGATTGCAAGTAGAATGTACTTGTACGGTGTATTGTGACGTCTTTGAATCTCATCTAGAGCCAGGAGATCTGCTTGCATTATATGTAATGGGTAAAAGGCTTTAGTTTTTCGATATTGATTGGCACGAAGTCTATGATTTCTATGCAGAGTTTAACTTGATTCATTTTGTAGATAGTCTTGTACACTTTTAGTGTGAACACCAGTGACCTTGGAAAGAGTGGTGGGGGAACTTAAAACTCCCCGCCTCACCAATATTTTCATAAGCACCTTTCAGAACTTCAACCATTTGAACGTAAACACGTTGTGTAACGTCCGCTACCCTTTTGTATACTGGATTGTGATGGTGACATGAAACGTTTTCGCTTTTTTCTCGCCGCCATTGTCAAGTTTTTTCCACTAGGTGTGCTAGTATTTTCCAAGATTGATTTAAAATCTTCTTCTTCTTCTTCTTCTTCTTCATGTTCATATTTTAATGGTGTTGTTGTTGATGATGATGATGATGATGCATGTTCATTTAAATTTTTTAGAATTTGTCTATTGCTAATAAGACTTTTGGGGAAGTTTAATGTATTTAGAAAGTTGTATAGATGAGCGTCAAATGATAATATTCCTTTACGATTTGTAACCATGTCATAGATTAAATCAAGTAGATTATAACTCTTGCCTTGAATTATAATCCCTTTCCCATTGCTCTCAACTTGAATAGGATCTTGACCGCTTTCCATGAGATAGGTTAGGAGTCGTTTACTTTGTTCACGATATGAGTGGGGCATTAGATTTCCAATTTTCAATACAATTGAATCCAATTCCTCCTTCTTTAATTGTGTTCCAGCAGCAGCAGCAGCAGACTCTTGAGAAGATGATTCTTTTTTGTGATCAATACCAGCAGTGGGCTTCGACCGATAGGACTTGTGTTTGTCCACTCGGCGAAGTGCATCTTGAAGTAAAAGCAGTTTTTTTATCATCCTCAATATTTTCATTGTCAAGGAATTTACTCAGATTGTTCTCAAAGTGTTCCACGGGTGAGAGAACGAGTTTCTATTGAAGTCAATTTATAGGGTTTTGCCATCTAGAGAAAACTGTTTACAAGTTCTGCAATTTTAGAGGCCAATGTACGTACAATGGAACAATGTTGCTTTGCCTGTTGCTTAACTACTTCTGGCAGTTGAACATTACCTCGGTCAAATTTAAACAAAGTTCAGATATTAGATTAATGAAATCATTGTCAATACCATGTTTTTGAGTATGGCTTTCCTAAGCGGAGGTTTTGAAGTGCTTAGAACTGAAAACAAATGTCTATTTTCATGTAGTTTCTTCAGTGTCATGATAGCGACTAATAGGTCTTTTTAGTGTTCACGGGGAGATATACTGTAATTTCATTGTCGAAAATATCTGTGACTACACGCAGATCCTCGGGTGTATTTTGATTAAGATCCATTAGGATATAACCATGGGGTTTATTAGTTGCCTGATTGTATGCTGAGAGCAGAAATTTAGGGGCACCTGGATAGATTTGTTTATTGAGGGTTATTAGCGAGCTAGAATCAGAACAACTCTGTAGATGATACAGTAGGTGCAGTTCAATGCAAGTGTTCGCATACATTTGCTCTGATGAAAGAGATTGTGTAGAACCAGAGTAACGGAAATCTGTTCATGATGAGAGCGAACAGTGAACAATTGCAGCATTTCCTGGGACCATTGTTTCAATAGATTCAGCCAGATCGTCAATGATCAGCCAAGAGTTTGGTTTCAATAATGTTGAAAACATCAAGTCCCTGTATGAATTGTATCTGCACCAAACCCGTGGTGGCAGCAATTGCTTTTATTTTATCGTATGACTCCTGCCAAATACAGTAACAATAGTAGATTTTTTTCGGTTTTTCCACAAACATTTTAACGCAATTTTTAAATTATTTTAGTTAAGAGTGTTGTTTTGCTCGACATTGACGGCCCACACAGAAACGATCTGAATGTTGTTTTAAATTGATACATGTTCCCTTCAACAGTTCACCTGGACAACTAACTGTAGACCATAGTTGTCTAATGACTAAATAATTTCCCTACTCCGTTCAAGAATAATAAGAAGAAGAAGGAGACGAATAAAGAATCATATTTTCTTTATTATATGCATAAAAAAGTAACAATACTTAAAAAAAAATACTACATTGAAAAAAAAGCACATTAAACATGAAAAAAATACACTTCTTTTAAATTTATTTATAATAAAAAAATACAACATTTACATAGACACAGAGAAAAACACTTAAATAAATACTTTTTTTTATTTATAGAAAAACTACAACATTAGAATAAAGCACTTAAAATAATATCACTTTTTTTCAATGAAACATGTATATTTACAAAAAAAAAACTGCTCTAAGTAAAAAAAAAAGATAACTTTGATAGTGGCGGTGCGCCCCCCACTGGCGGCCGGCCCCCCCCCGGGCCGACAGCCCCCCCCCCTCCCGAAGGCCGCGAGGCCCCCCCTTAAAGGTTATAAAATACACCTTCGGACTTACAAACACACCACGGGAAATCAAGTCGCTTCCCGTTTCTGATTTAAAAAATAAAAGCTGATTTGGCGCCCGACGTTTCACTAGCTCTTGGTAAAGACCACTCCAATTGGTGTAGTCCATCCGTGAGCCTAATAATTTCACCGTGCGCCCAAATCATCAATTAGATTTGGGGTTTTTACTTTTAACAGTAGAGAATCTGTGTCCCCGTAGCAGACCTCTACTTGCCCCTTTTCCGGCAACTGTACCCTAGCCACATTGTAGTAGAATTCCAACATGAGCTTTTTAGAGATCTCCAAGATCGCACTGCCTGCAGCAATATTTTTATTTAATACAATGCGTCTTTTTTTCCTATTCAATAGTACCATGTCCGGGCCAATGATTGTGAAGGAAGTGTAATTTGGATCGGCAATAATTCGAGCACATTGTTCGGGATCGGTCACGACGTCACAACGATTCGTATTGCGAACACTCTCACATATTTTACCGAAAGCAGAATTCAAAATGAGCATATAAATTTCTTTTTCGGCTTTCGTCTGCGCTTCAGAATGTTTGTTGACAAAAGTGTCAACAAACGTTTTCAACTAGGGTTTTTGACTAAACTGGAGCGCTCTGTGAACCTTTCTGACGTTGAAACCGTTGTTGCACATCCATTTTAAAGTCACATGATGTACAAGTATATTTTTTTTGGCAGAAGGTCAGCAATAAGTTTTTGTTTTGAAGGTGACAAATGCAATCCGTCCACCTCGACTAAACGCCTATTGCGAGGGCTCAAAGAGTCCTTAGTCACAGATCTATTGATGCACGGGAAAACAAAATCCTTTACTGAATCTTGAAGCTCAACTGGTATCTCCCCAACAATTTCAAAAAACCATCCAACCGGCCCATTCTCCTCAACACTGTCAATGTTGGGGAAAATGGGCAGCTTGAGGGTCATTGAGCCATTTTTAGTCACCCTAAGGTAGCGCATAATGTGACATAATGTGGCCGAGGGGTAGAGATAATTCATATCAAGGAAAACTGCATCCGATTTTGTACCCGTCTTCTCTCCTGTTGGATCAGTTTCCAAGATACGATCCCCGTGAAAAACAAAACAACCCCTCATTGACCTTTCGATGAACAGGTGCTGATCAATGTCTGTGATTAGCCCAATTTTTTCCCCACTAATTTTTAGGATGAGGTCCATCACCAAATGAGGAGATGAAAAATAATAGCCCAAATCAAGATTAAATTCCCCATAGATTTTGTCCGTATTTTTACACATAATGTCTAACAGAGTTAACACATCACTCGACAAATGCAGCTTGCAGTAGTCAAAACAATTTTTACACCCTCCCTCTGCCCACACTTTTTTAGCAAAACTGTATTCATCGGGGGTGCACCTACGATCATGTAGACTGTCGTAAAATGATTCAATCGGGGGAATAGTTTCCTCGGCGAATCTCGACATGGAACAATAATAATCATAAGGATATATGCCCTTGACTGTCTACAAATCATATAAATCATTTGGAAATTGTTGCTTGAGAAGGGAAAAGCGTTGCAGCCGTCATCGTTTTTCTGTACTTGAATTAATTCGCTCAATGATTTAGGGAAAAAACTGTAGGAATCTAAAAAGCGAATTTTATTCGTGTACTCAACGTCGTCTTCAACGAATTTCCACATAAATTCCAAAACAAGCAACTTTTCCGATGATTTAGGAATGATTTTGTAGGAAAAGCTGTCTATCACCCATGCATCATCCACTGTTTCATTTTCTTTGAAGATGTGCCATTGCTGGTAGCACATACTTCAGATCGCAGTTAGAGTTATGTATAAAAACCGGAAGAAAGAGTTGCTGTTTAATTTTTAAATTACATGAATTGTGAGCCCACCCCCGAAAGTTACTTTTTCCCGTTGAATTGGGGTCAATAAGGTGATTATGATCCTGGACCGCGTCTTTTGGGGCAAGAACACCCCTACAAACCCAAAAAATCGTCCCCTTTTCTAGTGCCAGTTGCTCTTTATCTGATAATGTCATTGGATAGTTGGTGTGACGCAATCGTGAAATTGCGCTGTTTGCTGTTTTTATTAAAGATATCAATAAACTTTTCCATACTACCCTCCTCATCCATAGCCAAAAAAAACTCTTCCAACTGCATTTTATTATTGGAATCGCGACGGGCATGCGCATAGGAACACGCAACTAGTTTGTGTTCCTTGACTATATTTGGCCTTGATGGGTCTGATACCTCCAGCAGTCTTGATTCACAGTCTAAAGATATTTTATCAACTTGTAGCAGGGAATTTTGGAAATTTTTAAATTCTAAAGTATCTTTGCCTTCTTCCGGCATTCAATTCTTTGATTGCCATGAATTTTGCAATGGCTCATGTGATCTGAGAATGTTTGTTCATTTCGAAATGGGGAAAGGCACATGGGCAATAGAAACGTTCCCTTTCTTCACACCTTGAGATAAGAGTCGACTTATTGCTGTAACAGGGAAAAAATGATCGTAGGAATTTACATCTTTGGAGGCTCGTAAATAACCCAAACCCAATTTTTAACATTATCTACTGACGGTGTCCTCACTGAATACAAAACCCCTTTTTTATTTCGTTTCTTTCCCTCATTTACAAATTCCGTGTCATACTGGAGAACAACCACCCCAACCCAAGATTTTCATTTGCTTTTTCAAATATGGTTATTTCTTTCAAGGCCACCGGATACTTCCCCTCTAAACAATCTGTTGTGAAGTGTACTTTTATGGTATTTTTGGGTTGTAGTTGTAGATGCCTTTATTCTCCCTTTATAGGGGAGATAAACTCTGGCCCTAAGGAAATTAAACTTTGGTAGCGTGCCTTAGGCTTTGACCGAACTAATGAGGCGTACCGACTGGGTATGTTCGAGAAGCTAAAAGTAGATCGTAGAAAGGTTGTCTAAAATACAATACTTTTATTCATTTACCATATAATAAAATCGGATATATTCTGTCTACTGGGACTGGCTGTCCCAAGTAGACCACAAGTCTCAAAAACAACAATAATATATAAATAGATATTTAGACACTTACAATGATAAGACAAAGTTCCAAGGTATTTCTAAAAACAACGGACCAGAGGTCAGTCCGGCATAAAGTTAGTATAAGATTTTTCCTTCCGATAAAATGTAACTTTAATAAATTTTTATCAACCACACCTTCACACGTAATCGCTAGGAAGTGGTAATTTCTCAATTTCCCGTTAAACAGAACTTAGCAGGATATGTTCCTTATCTTAATAAAAAAGTGGTATTTCAAAACTTCATATTTGCGTCTTATATATTTTTACTAAATTAATAATTAACTAAATTAGAAAGCTTTACCACAATACTCCCCATTTAAAAAAGAATTGTCCCAATTCTCAATATTTACTTTTAAAACAACTTAATTTGTTTACAGCTATTATGCTGCCATCTTTGGGTCATTATGTGCATATACCCTCAATGGGTTCCTTAGGGCCATGTTACTGGTCCAATATAGGCCATGTTCTTTTCTGTCGAAGGATTTCAATTCGAAATTCATCCTTGTTTTTCTTTTTCTCTGTCTCTAGGACTGAAAAATACTCTTTTTACCCATCTTATATGCATCTTCTGTTTTAACTTGACCCCAAGCAGCTTAAACATTATATTAGTGGTTTTGCTTAAATTAGATTTATATTAGAAAAGTTTTATGAATTATTTGTGTTTAAATTTAATTCACCTTAATAATTTAATTTATCTGTGTGATGTGGTTGATATACCGTTTATTTTTCGTTTTAGAAATGCCTTGGTAAATTACACATAACACTTTGATTTTTAAATTTTCACATATTTTTCCAGCACAAAGCATTTTCACATATTTCAATAACATAAGCCATTGGGCTATGTAGCACATTTTCTAGGCCTAAATTAAGTTCTGATTTTTATCTCACTTTCTGACGAACTTGTAGTAAAGTCTGTATTACTGCTATAGTTTCCAAATATCAGTTGATCAAGTATGGTTTGGTTTCCGATGGTATGTATGATAGTATCAGGATATATTTGAACTGGCTTTGAAATTTGCTACTTTCCAAAAATGCGTCAAAGAAATGATTGAGAAATGGATCCAAAAGGATGTTATGAAAAATTTGATTTCCAAAAAAAAAATAGCTAATGCTGTATCTAAAATAAATATCCACATTAGTATACATATAAAGCATATATTTTACATATATAGTAGAATGAAACACTCAATTTTCGTACATATCAATGCATTCGAAAGTTAATTAATTTTACTTAATTTCTCCATTTTTTTAAGTACTCCAATAATAATATCCCGCTTAAATCGAAACATTATGTTCCTTGCTGGATTATTCTTTCAAACTTAATACTAAAACAGATTATTTTACAATAAAAAAATTATTAATACTTTGACTCGAGGTCAAACATTTACATATAACATTACATCCCTAGTTAAAATTTAAAGTAAATTAAAACAGCGTATATATAAATAAGCATTGTATAATAACTTACATAAGTATTTAAGTCGCAAAACCAGATATGTTATTATACTATTGGTTAAAACTTAAAGCATTTTTTAAAAACAAAACACGGTATAGACTAGTATTTATAACAGTAGATATTTTTCTCAATTACATTTTTTTTACAACTATATAACTTCTCTCATATACGGCTATATACATTCCGTCTTAAAACTTTGGTTCTATCTCAAACCCACTTGTGTTATTAACTGTCATTATTTTATAAGCCTGTTTGTCTATTCAGACTCTTAAGCTTTCAATTCTTTTTGAATTTCTAGGTACTTTAGACAGTTTTATAACGTTTTTGTCTGTAATCTCTCTTTTTTTCAGCTTTAATGTCTTTTTGGATAAGCTAAAAATTTTAGCTATTCGTCTTTTTTACCTGTTTTGGCACTACCAATTGACTTGTACCCGTACCCTGAAGGTTTGCTTACCAGGGCTGCCTTCTGGTAGCTCCTATAGCGTTTCTAAGTTCTCTTGTCATCAGCTACAGCTAAAAAGACTATTATGAACCTGCACACAAAATAATTAATTTAATAATTTGTGGCTACCAATTTTTTTTCTTGGGCTATTCTTTTTTTCAGAAAAAGTGGCCCTTCTGCCGAAAATACCTGGCCTTCATGGCACACAGTAATTCAGTTTTTGACATACAAGTGACAATGACTATTTTCACTTTAACTTCCCCACTTTTAGTGGTCTTTCTTAGGTTTCAACTTCAAGTTCTTAAGGCTATCATGTGCCTTACTTTCAATTTTCTATGTCATGCTAGTCCTTTTTCTGAAAACGACTTCCACATAAGAGAGCCAAAATTTTTTTGACTACTTTGAGCATTTATCCAATATTTCTATTAATATCGGCCCGCGTTAACCAATGTAACGGTGGCTCTGTAGTATTAATGCTACTTATTTGTACTTATTTAGTACAATTTTCATACTAGTTCGTTCGGCAAGTTCAATAAGTGCGTCTAACAGAGTTTAACTGACTTCATTCAGTTTATTTTCCTTTTAGTTTCGTCTTGCTATATTTTCAACTTGAATCCTTCTCTTTTTTTTTGATTCGATATTTCAATGGAGCCTAAAAGTTTTTTTTCGAGTCTTTTCCCGCATTTTCAGTAAAATATGTCTTTTTTTTAAAGCCTATATTTATATATTCCATGTTCTTTTCCAATAACCTTAACAAGATTTTATGCTGATTGCCCTTTATGATCAAATTCATTATCTCCATATTTCTAAGAGGTGGGGGGGGGTGTCTAATTTTTGCAACTTGTATTTTTTTGAAATTATTTAATTTTTTTTTCTTTCGAAAGTTTTTGGTGTTAGAAAAGTACTGTAGGTTTTCAGCTAATTTTTTTTTTTAACACTTTTAATTAAGTTTTGCCCCGAAATTTCTAGTTCTTATTTATTCATAAAAATGTACGTTTTTACGATATCCTTGATTCCCACAAAATTATGTGGTTTTCATCGCAGACACATATTTCTGTCTGTAGTATTTTTACCACAAATTAGTGCCTATGTCGTGCCAAAAGTTGCTTATAGATAGGGGTTATCTATTGTGGTTTCCCTATAATCCTCAGTTTTAATTTGCGCCTTAGTTTTCATACAGTCACTGAGTGCTATTTGTCCTTCTCGTGAAATCCTGACTATTACCTTGTTCTACGAGTTTCTGGGTTTAGTGCCAGTGTAAAACCTTTCCTCCTGCTATTTATTTTAGCAAGAAGGGTTTCACACTAACACTCAGCCCAACCCTTATCCAGTTGGACTGATATTTCTAATATCAATTTGATTAGTTTGGTGGATCCCCCCAATGACAAGACGTCTAGCAGTTTCGTTTTTAAATGCAAACGGTCCTGTCATTGGTGTTTTTCACCTGGAATGTCGTCGCCCTGTTATTTCTGTTAATGGTGTGTTTGTGAATTTATTTAATATGTGAAATTAATTATACCCGAGAAAACTTTGTTTTACACGGTGTTAACTTTTTAAATTGTGACCCATTTATCTACGGTTTCTTGTTTATATACACCGTCCTTATAGGTAAGTGTTTAATTTATTTATCTTCTACTATTTATAACAAGATTACAGCTAGCTTGTACATGTAGTGGCCACTTAATGTAAACTCTTGCTGTTTTTCCTATTATAATTATTTTAAAATTCTTCAAAAACAATTTTTTTTTCAAATTCGACTGAAAGTGTCACCTCAGAGAGTCAAAGGTCAGTAGATGCATTGCATGTACTTAACAACGAGAGGCCAGCATTGGTTGAGCTCAACTCCAAATTCACTAGCTTCCAATGACCCTATTTCAGGAAACTAACCTCCTTCGTTTTTTTTTATTTTTTTTTTTTAAATTGTCCCCCCCCCAAATTATACTTTTCCAATATACATATCAAAAGAATTGCCTTTTAATGCTGATTCTAAATATTTATAACTTAATTAGGTTCACTACACCTAATTAAAAGTTACGTGGCCTTACTTGTTTCCTTTTTTTTGAAGCGAAGCCTAATTTGTTTTGACAAGCCTTGACAGTAGGCTACACCATTCGCGAAATTTTATCTCGTCTCGGAAACAAAATTTTTGCATGAACCTATGATGTCACTTCAGATCGGAGCTAATAATTTAGCGTAGGAATGTGACGTTCATAATTTTTACTGGCGATATATATTTGAAAGAAAACTTGATGTTATCTATATGCCGATTAAAAAAGAAAATATAGATATTTCTTTAGTGGTTTTTATATTCGTTTCATTTTTAATTAATATTTTTTTGTTATTATTGTTTTACTCAAATATTAATCTGCTGGGGACTGCGCTTGTTCTGCCTTTTTCCGTTTCCTGGTCCGAGTTCTGGACTCCAAATTTTTGCTTTTCTTCTTTATAATATTGGCAAGTTTTTCCGTGGTTTCTATAGTGTGGCTTACAAGGCTCTGAGTCCGAGTGCTGTTTTGTTGCCTCGTCAAATATCTTTAATCTTTGTTTCTCTTGATGTTTGGCCTTTTTCATAAGTGTTTTAGCGACTTGTGCTGCTGACAAAGGAACTTCTTGCTGCCCCTTTGGTTTCTTTACTGTTCTCCATAGTTTTTCTCTCAAAGAAGGTTTTCTTGACGATGGCCCAGATTTAGCTATATCTGTTTCTGTAGAAGAATTTTCGGTGTCGCATTCTGTTAGCTCGCGTCTGGTAGATGGCGTTTGTTCCAAAAGCCATTTTTGCGTTAAGACTGTAGATGAGTCTAGTGTATGAAAATCAGATAATTCTTTGGTTTCTTCTAATCTTTCTTCCTCTTTGGATTTAACCTCTGGTTTATTATGTCTTAAGCCAGTAGGTGTGTTTTGAGGCTCTTCTCTGTCGCTTTCATCACTAGTATCCGATGAATATTGAACTTTTCCTTTTTTCTCTTGTTTGTTGTGGAAAGTTTGCAGCCAAGACTAGGCTAAATATTCCTTCCACTTCTCCCATTGTGGTCGTTAAAAAGGTCATAAAATTCATATGGTCTTCTGATATATACTGGTGAGATCGTGTCTTCTATTTCTTCTTCTGAAAGTATAGGCTCTGTTTTCACGGTTTTTGAAAAATATCCCTTTTTCATTCTATTATGGTGAACTATTTCTTCCTTTTCCTTATGCTGATGCTTTAGAACATATGTTAAGTTATTTGGTAGAATTTTTATAATCCTGTAGGGTCCCTCCCATTTCGGTTTTAACTTTTTTGTTCCTTCCAGATTCGTTTTGTAAACATAAACCAAATCTCCTAAACAGTAACTCGTTTTTATTTTTGCTTGTTCTGTCATATTTGTCTTTTTGTTCTGTTTTCGCATCTTCCAGATTGTCTTTAACTTGTTCCATAGCTTTTTTCCTTCGCATTACCATCTCCTGCTTATATTGGTCTAGTTTGTAATATATTCTGTCATTTTGTATTTCATCTAAACAAATTCTGGGATCTCTTATGTGTTGCAAAAAAAATGGCGTTTCTTTTAAGGTACGTGAAAAAGCCGTATTTATTGCAAAACTACAAATGGTAAATGTTCATCCCAATTTTCATTTTCCTCCCTTGCATGTATTCCCAGCATGTAAGCTAATTCCCTATGCTTACGTTCAACCTTTCCATTAGCTGCTGCCATATAAGACGAGGTAAACCATCGTCTAACCCCCAGATATTCTGTAATTTCGTCTAATAATTTGGCTCTAAAACATGGCCCATTTTCGCTAAGTAAAACTCTAGGGAAAATCCCGTGTTCCAGAAATAGGCGATTGACCAAAACTTTCGCAATGGTTTTTGTCTTTTCATCTTTAATTGGAAAAGCGTAAAAATATGAATTAAAATGATCCACGATGGTTAGTACGCGCCTGTTTCCTTTCCTGGAAACTGGTAGACTTCCCCCGGATCCCCAAATGTCTATTGACATTATTTCTCCTACCCCTGAAGGGGTGGGGTATTGACCTAATTCAGCCCTAGGGGTCTTTGGTGGCGACTTTTGTTTGGCGCACTCTTGGCAGCTTTGTATAAAAGCTTTTACTTTTGAGCACATTTTTGGAAAATAAAAATTTCCCTTCAGTCTCTCCATAGTTTTTTTGCTTTTCCCATGTGACAGCCAATCGTTGCATGTGCCATCTGCAAAACTTCTCCTTCCAGAGATTTTGGAATTACTGGAATAATTTTTAAGTCATTTTTTTTATATTCTTGCGATGGTCTATGGTATCTTACTAGAAGATTTTTACTTTCGTCTAGATCAAAATTATCTAAGTCCTTTAAAAAATGTTTAAAGCGCTCTGGCAGTTCCGTTCCTTTTGATAAAAAGGATTTCATTGCTAAACAAAAATCATCTTTATTTTGATGCTTCGAAATATTTTCATTAGACAGTATTTCTACCCCTTCCAGTTCGTTCTGGATGGTTGCTATCACTTTTTCTTCCTTATCTGGATTTCGTGACAAATAGTCTGGTAAAATATTTGTACGGCCCTTTATATATATTGGGGTATATGAACATGCTTGCAGACGTAGTATCCACCGTGTCAGCCGGGCTGAAGTATTTTGCATCGTATGTAGCCAAACTAATGATTTTTGGTCTACGCGAAAAATAAATTTTTTTCCAAGTAAAAATTGTCGAAAATATTCTGTAAATACTACAACTGCTAAACACTCCCTTTCAACTGTCGAGTATTTTTTTCTGCTTCCGTCAGTGACCTACTGGCGTATTGAACTATTGATTGTACTCCTTCAGAATTTATGTTTAATAATATGGCCCCTATACCGTACCCCGAAGCATCTGTTTGCAAACAGAAGTCTTGTGACAAATCTGGTAGTTTTAGTATTGGTGCCAGTAATAATTGCCTTTTTATTTCATTTAGCGCTTGTTTTGCGTCCTCTGGACATTCGAATTTGCCTGATTTTTTCAAAAGGTTCGTCAAAGGTTGTGCTATTGTGGCATAATTTTTAATATATCGTCTGAAATAGCTTAGCAACCCACAAACTGATCTGCAGTTTTTTTTATCTTTAGAAGGCTGTAAATTTTCTATGACTGTAAATTTTTCTGGATTTGGTGACATAGTACCTTGGTTTATCAGGTGTCCAAGAAATACTAATTTTGGTACTA
The DNA here is from genome assembly GCA_027921565.1 of Artemia sinica. Classification (NCBI taxonomy): domain Eukaryota; kingdom Metazoa; phylum Arthropoda; class Branchiopoda; order Anostraca; family Artemiidae; genus Artemia; species Artemia sinica. The sequence goes on from JAPEVW010000337.1 coordinate 46,233, forward strand.
CTATTTTTAACTTTTCTGGTTTAATTTTAAGCCTGCTTTTTCAAACTTTTCCAGTATTTTTCTAAGTCCAACCAAGTGGTCTTCCAAGTTTTCATTAAACAGAATTACATCATCTAAATAAGCCAAAGTATCTTTTTTCCTTCCTGGTTCGTTATCTTTTAACACCAAATTCATTAGGCGACTAAAACAATTTGGACTAAATGATAAGCCAAATGGCATACGTTCAAATGTGAACGTTCTGCCATCGTCTAAGATTACTGTAGCCTTATGCTTAGTTTCTGCATCTAAAGCGATTTGCCAATATCCTGCTATTAAATCAAAACTAGTGTAATATTTTGAACCCCCTAACGAATCTAAAATCGAATCAATCCTTGGTAGCTTCATCACGTCTTTAACCGTGACGGCGTTTAGTGCTCTAAAGTCTATACATAATTTCCAGGTGTTATCTTTTTTCTGACTATTACTAATGGAAAGCACCAATCACTAATACTTTCTTTAATTATTCCCTGATCTTCCATTTCTTTTATTTGGCTTTCTAGCCATGGCTTTAAATGATAAGGTGTTTTATGCGGTGACTTTTTGATTGGAGGGCCCTCTGTTGATATCTTGTGCGTGATTAAGTGAGTTAATCCGTAATCTGCTTTGTGTCTTGCAAAAGTCCATTTAAAATCCCAAAGAATATTTTCCACCCTAGTTTTTACGTTTTCCGGTGAATGTTTTAAATTAAATTGTTGCAAAAAATCCGTTTTCGCCATTCCATACTCTTCTTGTGGTTGCGGTTTTAATGAGGATAAATGTTCGTGGCTAGAAGTGAAGTTTACGCTTAATTCTGGACTGTTTAGAGATTCTATTTCTGAATTTGAATTCTTTTCTACTGATCCAAGTTCTACCTGGTTCGGTTTTATTTTATCATTACTTAGATTTGATAGTTTCAAGTATGTTATACCATTTTCAATTTTTATAACTTGATTTTCCACGAAAATCATTGGGTATTCTTTTATGGTGTACCCCCCTATCACGGCATCAATTGTTTTAACCTTTCCTTCTTTTTCATTTAATGTAGCTAGAACTTGAGCTGTCGTTCCCCCTTCTATTGTGATTTTCCCGCTTATTTTTAGGTTATAATTCGAATCTTCACTTTCTTTATTTGTTGTTACGCAAATTTGCCTATTATTTTCATTTGCCTGGTTTATTGTGATTGTATTGGATATGGGTTCCCATACAATCCCATATTTTCTGATGGCATCTACTCCTAGAATACAAGGAAATGGTAGCTGCTTGCATGTTATTACTGTTACTGTTATTTCTTTATCTCCTGCACTAAATTTTAGTGGACATTCTCCCAAAATTGTCAGCTTGTGCCCTGTCACTGATGTTAGGGTATTTTGGCATCTGCTTACTCGATTTTTGACACTAGGAGAAAACCTATTAAAAATTTCCTCTCGAATTAATGATTTAGATGCCCCTGTATCTAGTAAACATGGTAAATTTTGAAAACACTCAATTTTAAAACAACGCAGAATCGGTAGATTATTATTATTTGCATTTGTATCACAGCATTCTAAACTATACAGGGGTCTTTGTAAGGAAACAGCTCTGTCGACCCTTACAGGCTGGTTTCTCCGTTTAAATGCCCACTGTTTTGGCAAAAAATTTCTGGGATTATCCCAGTTTTCTTCAGTGCTGCTACTTTGACCCTGGGTCAAAGTAGCAGTGGGTCAAATAATACTTTGCCAAGTATTATTTGTTCCCTGTCTTCCTAAATTTCTGTCCCCCTGCGTTCTGAATTGGTGTCTTGTCTTGTACGTCTGGCCTTCTTTGCGTATTCTATGCCAGCAATCTGCTGCATACTGGTTTGGTTTGCTACAATAATAGCAATAAAATTTTCTCTTAAATTGTTTGTTTGTTTCCTGGTTATTTCTAAATATTTTTGATCTGTCCTTGTTGGTTCCCCAACTATCTGTCTTTGGTGGGGGAGGGTGCCCATATTTTCTATAGTTATTAGCTGCTAATCTCTCAAGGTCGTGGAATCTGTCAGCTATCTCCCTAGACGGCGACCCTCGGCCTCCGTCGCGCCTTTTTGTTCACGATTCGGCTCCTCAAAGCTCACCCTATTTTGTCCCCTTTCATATTTTATACTTTCTTGGGCTAGTGTATTATTTATTGACATCTGATCAAACTTTTTCATAGCTTCGTCAATTTTTACCTCTGTTTCGACTAGCATTATAGCCTGCTCTAAATTTTCAGGTTTCCGCGATAATATTAGTCTTAATAACTTTTTTAGTAACCCTTGGTAAAAGTATGTAGTTGTACTTTTTGTACTGTCTCGTCATTTCCGCCTTTCTCTAATTGTAAACACACGGATCTACAAATTTTGTCTGCATATTCCCTGATACTAGTTGAGGTATCGAATGTGACTACCTCTGTTCTTAGCCTCTCGGAGATGCTTGTCTCTATGAATCTTGTTTTAAAAGATTCAATTAGAGTACTAATGTCCTTGGGCTCTTTTTCCTTAATTGCCTCAAAATGTTTTAGGGCGCTTCCCTTTAATCTGGCTGCAACGCATTGCTCTTTGACCTTATTCTCAAACGATTCAGTTAGTTCGTCGAAAATTTTTAATTTTCCGATAAACTCATCTACATCTGAATTTCCCGCGTATTCTGGTATAATTTTTGCAATTTCAAGTACTGTTGATAGGGAAGTCATTTTTTCCTCTGGTAATGCCATTTTATTTCAATCTACTATTTTTATCTAGCCTTCTCGACCCAGTTTTTCTTGCGACCGCCAGTTGTTTGTGAATTGTACTTTTTATGGTATTTGGGGGTTGTAGTTGTAGATGCCTTTATTCTCCCTTTATAGGGGAGATAAACTCTGGCCCTAAGGTAATTAAACTTTGGTAGCGTGCCTTAGGCTATGACCGAACTAATGAGGCGTACCGGCCGGGTATGTTCGAGAAACTAAAAGTAGATCGTAGAACGGTTGTCTAAAATACAATACTTTTATTCATTTACCATATAATATAATCGGATATATTCTGTCTACTGGGACTGGCTGTCCCAAGTAGACCACAAGTCTCAAAAACAACAATAATACATAAATAGATATTTAGACACTTACAATGATAAGACAAAGTTCCAAGGTATTTCTAAAAACAACGGACCAGAGGTCAGTCCGGCATAAAGTTAGTATAAGATTTTCCCTTCCGATAAAATGTAGCTTTTATAAATTTTTATCAACCACACCTTCCCACGTAATCGCTAGGAAGTGGTAATTTCTCAATTTCCCGTTAAACAGAACTTAGCAGGATATGTTCCTTATCTTAATAAAAAGTGGTATTTCAAAACTTCATATTTGCGTCTTATATATTTTTACTAAATTAATAATTAAAATTAATAATTAACTAAATTAGAAAGCTTTACCACAATCAAAATTTACTTTAGGGAAATTTTTTCCACCGTTACGAGCAAGTCCGTCAAGATTTTTCATTGACGATTCATTTTTTAATGTTTTATGGGCTGCTGCTAAAAATGCATATTTAAGCATTGCAGCCCCGTTTCAAAATTGAAACCTTGAACTCCTCCTGTAGCCGACAAATCTGGGTGGCATTTTATTCGTCGACTACTACCCGTCCCCCTTAAAATAAAGTTTTTTTTTAAATCTACTGAGATTCAGATCCATGTGTTCAATGTATAAAATTGTGGACCCACTTCCCCTCTCATTAAACGTGTCCAAAGTCAATATTAATTTATTTACCCAGTTGAAGAAGTTATTCTCAAATTAATTTAGACCAGGGTAAAAAGTCTGGTTGCCAGTTGAAAAATGAAAATAAAAAATATCCCCAGATGTTCCCTTTTGTAAATAAACTTTTTTTGATTTACTGATGCTTTAACCCCCCCCCCCCTTGACCCCCCCAATTCTGAATCTGAATCTCAATTTGTGCTCGAATTCTGTCGATGTAGCTATGGAAAACATTCACAGGGTCAGCTAAAATAATGCTCCCGTCAATCACGTTTTCCTCGGGAGGGTTAAAATCTATCCTATATGTTTGTAAGTGACTTAGAGCAGACTCTAACAAATAAAACTCACGTAATTCCGGGGACATGACACTATTTTCATATCCTGCTCCTATTTGCACAGGACTCAATTCACTAATTATAAAACTATCGTCAAAAATATCCCCGGAAAAATTAGATCCAACAATTTGCATTGTTGTATTACTACTACTACTACTATTACTAGCACTAGGTATATCATTAAGGGGAATGGTGGGGGTGACATAGAATTGTCAATAACACCATCCCCCGTCTGTTCAATTACATTAGATGCAGATGGCATAAAGTCCCCTAGGCTAGTTAGCATGTCTTCCAGTGTGTTTGGGGAAAATTGATCAAGCCAGACTGTATTGTCCTGTGACGTAATTTCTATATGAGGATCCAGTTCAGTTGCACTACTAACATCACCTAAATGCTCATGCATGAATGTATCTACCCATTCTGGATCCTCTATCATATCAAAGTCACAAGTTAAATCATCTACGCTAGCCATATCCCCAAAAACATCATTAAGAAAACCTCTATGCCATTCCATATTGTTTAGAGCTAATGCTGATGGTTCGTCTCTGAACTCCACTGGTGGTGTTAGAATTGGTTCAGTAAATGCTGATGTTTCATCGCCCAATGGCGGTGGTATTTCATTAATCTATAAAAAACGGAGCTTATTTTTTATGTGAAATAACCATTATTTTTATAAAGTTAATAAACTATGTCAATTTTTCATAGTCATTGTCCCACCACCTGAACAATTAAAAGAAAAAAAAGTTACATTGGCATATGTCTTTCATAATGACAACTGAACATGTTACAAATATATTTGGTTTAGTCAGGAAAATGAAGTCTTATTCTTAGAGGATACGTTAGAACAAGAAAATGATATATAAAACTAATGGTTTTATAAGAAAAAAAAATTTTCAGAATGAAAATGCAAAATAGGGATCCGACTCTAGTGCCTGTCCCTCTTGATTGTAATTCTCAATAAAACCCGACCATCGTTCAACCGAGGCAGTATGTTCTATGATAATTGCTCTTCAGCCTCGGTTAATGGGCATGCATCCCATACATTGGTTGCTGGTGTTGATGTAACTTTCTCCCTTTTCTCGTCAATCCGAATTTTCCTATGTCGCTTGGCGACGGATTTGATTGAAGTGCTGGTAGCAGTAAACCGGACTAAATAAATCATTGTAAGAGAAGAACTTTTTTCTCCTTCCATATCAACAATTAAAGTGCCCCCCCCCCCTGGAATTAAAGTGTCTTTTGCGTAACGCCTCCATTTCGATTTCTCCCTGCACGAACAAGAAAGTAATAAATTTTTATTTTGCTCGTGATTACACACATAATACTGCCGTAAAATTTGCCCTGAGAACCCCGATGGCGACTCTTGCAACAACTATGATTATTAACTGAATACGATAATAATGAAAATAATTAGTGCAATTTGTGCTTCACTAATCGTAACAATTGTTTTTACTAAATTCATGGAGATTGAATTTCTGGTTGTTAACGCATAGTTCCTGACAAAAATTTTGATTAATGAATAATCAGCTTGCTTTTGATAGTAAGCGATGTTTTTGTTTCTTCGTGATTGAAACCTATTGAGAGTGGTTTTACTAGTTCCACAGGACACAATTTTTCTTTTGAAAGGAAAAGCTTTTAAAAATTTACAAACGATTTAAGAATTAAAGCTTAGGCAAATAGCCCCCCCCCCCGATGACGAATCTTGCACCAACTTTTATTATTAAAGTAGCCTTCACTGTTATCTTTCTTTTGATTGTTTCAAAAATTATGAAGTTCTTCAAACATTACCCGGAACACATTCTAGAATTACACTGTGTACGATCTGACAGAAACTGATTTCCCTTTGTGGGTTCGGTTATGATTTGCTTGTTCTGAGTGAGAAAAACTACGATGCATGTATATATTAATTGTCTATCGGATATATAGAGATGGTTAGGGGGTTAGGTATTTAATATAATTTGTTCTACGCAGCCTGCTTTCCTTTTTTTTCTACAATATTATCATCATGTTTTGATATATTTCATTAGGATTAATATAACTTCACTTCTTTGAATGTGTTTCGTTTAACAGACAAGTACCCAGTATTCCATTTTGTCAGTGGTGCCGCGTTGAACTTTAGAAATAGGAGCTAATTAGTTAACACATAAATTTAAACATTAAAAATCGGTTGAATATCGAAGACGAATATTCAAAAAAAAGTTACTTATTGTTCTAATTGAACCATCCTTGTGTTTCAGACGTCGTTCATAAAGAATTAATTAAAAACACTTTTTCTACAAAATAAGTTTTTCAAAGAAAACTCAAGCATAGATGAAGCTGACAGACCTATAAAATTGTAACACCCAGAAGGTTCCTGTATCTCATTACCCCAAATATATGCATACTAATTCAGTTATATTGTGCCGCAAATTTTTACACGTCAATCACGAAATAGCATTATTCGCTAATAGCGAAATAGCATCAATCACCGCAAGCATATAAGGAGTCGATTTACTAAATTATTAAAATATTTTCAGAATATCTATTTAAAACTTACGTCGAAAATCATAGCCAGCTCGCCAGATTCCTTCTCTCCTTCGGAATGCGGTGCGAGGCGAATTACAGTTGGTCTGATTGCATTCAATGATTCGATTAATCCTGTCTCGGTGTTATCCTGAGTTTCATCCAATTTTGCACGTTTTTGCTGCGATGGCTGATCAACAGCATTCTAAAATAAAAATCATTTTCAGTTTTCAAACTATTTAGCTTATGAGAGGGCACTGCCCCTTCAATATCACAGTACCAAACTCCCAAAAGTTGAAAAAATGACACAATTTAATTAGCTAGTTAAATTCTTACTTATTCAGAATATTAATGGAGGGCACTGGACCTTTCAATTACAAAAAATAGTACCATAGTACCAAACACAAAAAAGTTGACATTTATAGATCTTTTTTTTTATATGCAAAGCTTTTAAAACTTTATATACCTAAATTGCGAAATACTTAAAATCACAGAAAAAAGGAAGAAAGAAGACTCCTAGACATAACCTAAACCAAAAAATTATTAAGTATATGAATGGGGTCGCCCTCTAGTCAATATCTCACCCCTTTACGCTAAAGTTTTTTTTTAGCACTTTCAAAAGAGGTATCTATTCTAATTAAACGACCTTCGTGATTCAAGAGTTTGTGATTTGAACAAAATTCGAAGTTTAGCGTAAAGAACGAGGTATTGACTAGGGGTAAACTCCTTAATACATATGATAAAAACATATAAATATAGAAGTTTCGTTATGTAAGTTAATTCGTAAGTTCATTCGTAACTCAGTTTTGAGAAAGCCATTTAGCCAACAAATGTGTCAACATACTCTTAATCAGATAGTGAGAAAACATCCCTTTTCAGGTAGAAGAACGTAAAGCGATTTGATTATTTTATTGGTGAAACTACCCGCCCTGTTTGAATATTAACACCCTTTTCAGGTGGAAGGATGAAAAGCGATTTGATTATTTTATAGCGAAACTGACTGGCCCTGTTTTGAATATTTACCGAAATTTGAAGAAAAAAAAACAGGGACTTTTTAATTAGAATAGGAAGCTTTTTTGAAAGTTCTAACAGCTTTAGCGTAAAGAGCATGATATTGAGGAGGGGGTGACCCTCCATATCCGGATTAAATCTGCCGAAACTAATATGCAAATTTTATTTTAATTTTTCATATACAATGAGCCAAAATCGAAGTGAACCTGCCTCTTTTTTTTGAATATTTACTAAAATTGAAACACATGGACTGTTTAATTAACATAGGAAGCTTTTTAAAAGAGCTAACAGCACGGTGAAAAAAAGCGTAAGTAAGGAAGGCAAAGGAAATTCTTCCTTAACTTAATGGCGAGTCAAAAATAGATTTCTTTTTTTATTATAATATAAGAAAGTTTTACTCACCAGAATTTGCTTAGAAGATTCCATATCTCTATCAATGTAAATGATCGTAAAATATAGATATCGATAGAACGAATGAAGTATTCAAACTGTATAAAATTATAATTTGAAACTTGAATTTATACTAAAAAAAATAACTGAATATATTAACACCTAAACAAGACACACTGGTTTTCTGACACGGATATACCCTAAAAGGCATGTATACCATATATATTATGAAGTAGAAATCTAGTCTACATAAATTGTGTCAGAAACTTGTCCTTCATAACATATTACGCAATTCCCAACTAGCACAAGATGGACCAGAAGTATAATGCCATGTGAGGGAGTTCTGAATCTCTTTGAAAAGGTGTATACGTCCCGGCAAATAGTACAGAAATTCCTATACCTGCAAGGAAATAGCATGGAGATTGCTATACCTGCATGCAAAGTATAACACTGATTACTACTACTATTCTGTATATGCAAGGGGCTGTGTCCCCTCAACACCTCGTTCTTTACGCCATAGTTTGACTCTTTCTCACAACTCTATTTTTTCAAACAAAAAAAACTTTAGAGTAAAGAGGGAGGTGTTGAGGTGGGGACAGCCCTCTCATATACAGAATAATTACTGTTCGTTTCAAGTTTTAATGTCGCTCCTTACTTTAAGTTGAAAAAACTTGTTTTTTTTATTTAATTTCTGAACGTCTTTGAATTAATGCATGTTTTGATTTTGGCTCACCGTACATGGATAATGAAAACAAAATTTGCATATTAATTTAACTTTTTTTGGTTAAATGGCTTTCTCAAAAGTTGTTTAACTTTATTTACGAACGTTTTTATTATTAATAAATATATGTAACTTATGAATTAACTTACGTAACGAAATTCTATATTCATATATTTTTAATACGTATATTAGAGGTTTGCCTCCTAGTCAATACCTCGCTCTTTACGCTAAAGTTCTAATTTCGTTCCAATTCTTTAAAAATTACCCCTTAATCACAAAGGCCGTTCATTAGAATAAAAAAGCTCTTATGAAAGTATTAAAAAAAACTTTAGCGTAAATAGCGAGGTATTGACTAGGGGGCGAACTCAATCATATACGTAATATTTTCTGTTTGTTTTAATTTTTGATGTTGCTCCTTACTTTCTGTTGAAAAACTTTTTTTATTTAATTTCTGATCGTTTTTTTAAATAATGCTGTAAAATCCGGTTCCCCCTTCATAGCAATGTCTCTTCCCCCATGGAAAGATCCTCCCACATAACCCCGACCCCTTCCCCCCCCCACGACCAGAAAAAATCCCCCCTGAAAACGTCTGTATACTTCCCAATAACCAATACTATATGTAAACCACAGTACATAAATTATAGGCAGTATGATCTTTCCCTATCTCACCCATTATAAAAACCCGGACCGAAGTACGAGTGCTCCAGAGAACGCAGAAACATAAGCGACATTAGATCTTTTCACGGGTAGACAAGTCAGATTTCTCTTGAGCGCGAAACTTGGCTTCAATCTTGGAACACTAAATTTTTAAGAAACTAATCTTAAATTAATTTATTCCAATACATATATGAATATCGGTAATTAGTAGTGCAATGTTATTATAGGATGTTTTTAGGAATTAAAAGTAGGTTTCGAAGTCTCAAGCTGGTTTCAAAGGCATTTTGAGAAAGTTTCTGCCAAAATACGTTTCGGACTGCTGATAGCAGATCAAATGAGAGGAGCTGTTTGTATGCGCTAATGCAAGAAGGAGTGAGAGGAGCTGTTTGTTTGCACCGAGAATGAAGAGCCAGAAATTATCTGCGGTAAACTTACTGCTATATCTTTATACTGTGATGTAAACATTGGGCGAAATTGATAACAGTAGGGGAGGGGTTTACATACAGAGCGAACAACGAGGCGAACAAGATCACGTGCCTATTTCTAGGCCAATCAGAGGGCTAGAATACTGGTCTAACAAGGCGACATCATCAGACTCCCTGGAATTTTAGCTTTGAATTTTACGTAATTTGCTTGTCGAAACTGCGTATTATCTTTTGTGACACAATTTCACCTCGTGAACATTCCTTGTAATGTTTGTGCTTCAAACCTGAGATAACAGTTCGTTTGAGATAAATTTTTTATTTTTGCAAATCTTCGGCTAATTGTATTGTTAATAAAGACTATAGGATAACCGTTTTCCAAAAAGTATGTATATAATAACATTTAGTTCATCTGTGATGTAAGAATCAGACCAAATGTTTAGGGCATGATCGACAACAGAAGTAACAACACCTCTTTTAACTTGGGGAGGGGGGCTGATTGGATTTGAAATGTAGATATCAGTTATTTTGTGTGGGTTTTCTGTAAATTGTAAAATCCAGTTTATCAATGCTACAAATAATTAATACATCCAGAAACGGTAATTTATTTGCATTTCCAATTTCTAAGGTAAATTGTAAATTTCGGTCATATGTATTAAGGTGATCTAGAAAGCCCCTAAGTTCATTTCCCCCATAATTCCAGAGCGATGTTATATTATCCTTATAACTCCCCCAATAGACATGTTTTAAAAAATATGAATTTAAGACCTAATTTTTAAGGTGTTCTACATAAATGTTCGCTAATAACCCGGATATAGGTGCTCCCATAGGGAGATCGTTTTTTTGTTGATAAAAAATTACGGAACTGAAAATACATCGAATACTTATTACAAATTTTTACTAGGGACATTAAAACCTCGTAATCTATTCCTGTTGTTGAATCTTTAATTAAATGATTGTTTTATTCTATTTTATTCTTTAATAACTGCTCAGATATTGCTAGATCAATATTTGTGTACATAGAAAGCATTCCAAAACTACTTACTATTGTATTTTCTGAAATGCTTTCATTTTAAGTTGTTCCACTAAATCTACCGAATTACGTATGTACGATTTTTGGGAATAAAGCAAAGGTTTGAAGGTTCATAACCACTTTCCAATATTGGAAGCATTGGGCTTTCGTACATGCTACAATTGGCCTTAAGGAAATACCTTGCTTATGTAATTTCGGTAGACCGTAAAACTTTGGGCAAAAGCTACCTCGCGGGAGAAATTTATTGTACAATTGCGGGGTGATTATGCAATTTTGTCTTAGATTCTTTAATTCGGTTATAATTTTATTCGCAAACTTATCAGTATGGCTGTGAGTCGTGGAAGTAAATGCGTCTGTGTCGTTTAAGTGTGAATTAATTTTGTTGTCGCAATCTAACGTATCCATGACTACAAGTGAATTTCCCTTGTCTTCTTTTGTTATTATAATTGAAGGGTCTTTGCGAAGATTAGACGAATTTTTATGTCGTGCAAAATTTCTGGTGTCAAACTAGTGTGAGACGTAATTTTTTTTGGCTGTCGTAAAGTGTATTAATAAAAAAAACGTCACTTCATCTGGGTTAAAAATGGATGTGTAGTGTTTATGCAAAGAATATTCTAAGGAGGATACTATATCTGCCACAGGAACTTGTTTTAGTGGAAAAGAGAATTTCGGACCTTTTTCAAAAGTTTGTATTTCCTTAGATTCAAGAGCTCTAGAGGATTTTGTTTTTTAGCCTTAATAAAGACCCTCCCACACAAATAGGATAATTTGATTGCGAGGGCAACACTTTGATTTTTGTCATGTTTTTTCGCTTTGTCGATGATTTTAGTTTAATATAAACTTTCTAGTACCACTTCATAGTGAGATTCGGGGTTGAATTGGAGTAAGACCCTCCCAAACCGACTTAGTGTTTAATGTTAAAGCACCGAGGACAGTGAAAATAAAATCTATTCTTCGAATGGGTTAATGTGATGTTTGAACTGACTATGCTAATGGGTTATTAAATTGGCTTTTAGCTATCCTTGGAAAAGTAACTTTGCCTTTTAGGTTCCCCCCCCCTCCAAATTTTTCTCAAAATGACATGAAATATGCTTGTGGCTGTACCAATCATACACTAGACTTCCTCATAGACACGACGCGGTTCTCCCTGTGGTACTCTATGACTGATTATCGACACCACACGCCTGTACCATTTGAGAACTAAAGTTACATCAAACAACAACATAGCAGATTATAACATGAATCAAAGTGTAGAGTTTGAAATATATTTTTATTGTGAGTGTGCTATTTATAATGGCCACTATTTTGACTTCAGTAATTTGTATGAGACCAACGCAGAAAATTTAGAAATCATAGAAAATGGATAAGAAGAGGACAATCTGCGTGAACTGAGAAGAAGAATCTTTGATGAAAAGGGTAGGCTCATCATTTTTGCAGTGGAAGAGAGTGACCATTATCACCAGAAACAATACAGACAATGGGCATCCTCTCCATTACAAGCAAGATCAGGAGCACAAGGAAGCTCTCACAAAAGAATGTTCGATACAGCAGAAAAGAAAGATATAAAGAACAGACACAGACAAGATGGATATATCTGCAGAGGGCACTATCAAGAGAGAACACGATGAACTATTTTAAGATGCAGGTTCAGAATGTCTAAAGTTGTTCAACAATGTTAATAATGTATAATAATGTATGAAACATATTTTTATATTAATATTCTACATGTCTTTACTTCATTAAAAATATACTATACATTGCTTTGTTATACTTCCATTATTTTTAGATTACGGTAGCACCACAAACGCTTAGAATGTCTATTAAATAGTTGGAGATGTATGATATTAACAAACATGTAATATTTTACAAGCTAAGTTACGTACCAATTTCCATGTTTCATTTGCATGCAATAGACACTGAGGGTTTTATGACTCCTCCCCACAATTAATTCTATGGGTTTTATGACTCCTCTACACAATGAATTCAGGTGGTTTTAGGACTCCTCCCCCTAGTCATAAGTCTTTCTAACCTTGACCAAAGATATAAAAGTTTGATGAAGTACTTTTCAGCTCTAACATTACATTAATAGCTTCCAGAATGATAGGACTATGTGACACAGAATCTCTTGGTTTGAAAAAATCATCTTGTGATGTTATATTTGAATGTAGATTTTTATTATTGTCTATGGAACTCGAAGAAATGGACTGTTATCATTGGATAGTGAACTATAATATTTTTGAGTATGATAAAAGCTTAAGAAGTACTAAATTACGCCGTATAAAAAGACTGGGATTCCACGATAGAGCGATTACACCAGATAATAGAAGTGGTCAAGAACTGAGAAATGTTCAGGAAGAAGTCAGTGAGATTTACAGTTTTTTCGGGGTGGAAGCACTATACGTAAAGGGTAAAGTACCAACAGATAAAGTTTTAATTCGAAACTGTGACCCTAGGATTCTACTTTAAATTTAGAAGAATTTAAGTGTCCTAAATTTGAAGGGGCTTATCACCGCCCTGAAGAGGAGGTTAGGTTCTTCGCGCAGTGGTTACCTAGGGACATACCTGATCGTGATAAGTTCATAAGACACGGTAAAAAGTGTTCTAAATCATGGGATTCTCTTTTGTGGATGTTTAACAGGAACTTTAAGTATTATTTTTATGTAAATATGTGTTTTTTTCAAGAAATCTTTTTTATATGTTTAAACAATAAATATCTTTAAGCTTAACCTATTTTCATTCTTAAAAATATTTCTATTCATTCAAGAAAATATGAAAAAATTGTAAGTAAGTAACAAACTCCTTCTTGAATTCGCCTCTCGGACACACAACACGTAATTTTCATCCAGGAAATTATGAGAAAATTGTAAGTAAGTAACAAACTCTTTCTTGAATTCACCACTTGGATACACAATACCGAAATTTTATTCGAGAAATTATGAAAAATTGTAAGAAACTAACCAACTCTTTCCTGAATTTGCCTCTTGGATATACAGTACAGAAATTTTATTCAAGAAATTATGAAAAATTATAAGTAAGTAACAAACTCTTTCTTGAATTCTCCTCATGGAAACACAATACAGAAATTTCTTTCAAACAGTTATGAAAAAATTGTAAGTAAGTAACAAACTGTTTCCTGAATTCACCTCTTGGATGCACAATACAAAAATTGCATTCGAGAAGTTATGAAAAAATTGTAAGTAAGTAACCAGCTGTTTCTTGAATTCACCTCTTGAATACACTATACAGAAATTTTATTCAAGGAATTCTAAAAAAACTATAAGTAAGTAACAAACTGTTTCTTGAATTCACCTCTTGTATGCACAATATAGACATTTCACTCGAGAAATTATGAAAAATTGTAAGTAAGTAACCAACTCTTTCTTGAATTCATCTCTAGGATACAAAATATCAAAATATCAATCAAGAAACTATGGAAAAATTGTAAGGAAGTAACAAACTCTTTCTTGAATTCACCTCATGGGTGCACAATACCGAAATTTCATTTATGAAATTATAAACAAATTTATAAGTAAGTAACAAACTCTTTCTTAAATTTACCTCTTTGATACACAATGCAGGAATTTCATTCAAGAAATTATGGAAAATTGTAAGTAAGTAACAAACTCTTTCTTGAATTCACCTCTTGGATACACAACACAGAAATTTCATTCAAGAAACTATGAAAAAATTGTAAATAAGTAACAAACTCTTTCTTGAATTCAAATCTTGTATGCACAATACAGATATTTAATTCATGAAATTATGAAAATAAACTCAAGAAAGCAACAAACTCTTTCTTGAATTCACCTCCTGGATACACAATGCGGAAATTTCATTCAAGAAATCATGAAAAACTGTAAGTAAGTAACAAACTCTTTTGAATTCACCTCTTAGATACACAATACCGGAATTTCATTCAAGAAAAAATGAAAAAATTGTAAGTAAGTAACAAACTCTTTCTTGAATTCACCTCTTGGATGCACAATACAGAAATTTCACTCAAGAAATAACAAAAAATTGTAAGTAAGTAACCAACTGTTTCTTGAATTAACCTCTTGAATACACAATATACAAATTTTATTCAAGGAAAATTGTGAAAAAAACTGTAAGTAAGTAACCAACTCTTTCTTGAATTCACCTCTTGGATACACAATACAGAAATTCCAATCAAGAAACTATGAAAAAATTGTAAGTAAGAAACAAACTCTTTCTTGAATTCACCTCTTGGATGCACAATACTGAAATTTCACTCAAGAAATAACAAAAAATTGTAAGTAAGTAATCAACTGTTTCTTGAATTCACCTCTAGGATAAACAATACAGATATTTCATTCAAGAAAAAATGAAAAAATTGTAAGTAAGTAACAAACTCGTACTTGAATTCGCCTCTTGGATACACAATACAGACATTTCATTCGAGAAATTATGAAAAATTGAAAGTAAGTAACAAACAGTTTCTTGAATTCACCTCTTGAATACACAATATAGAAATTTTATTCAGGGAATTATGAAAAAACTGTAAGTAAGTAACAAACTCTTTCTTGAATTCATCTCTTGGCAAGACAATCTAGACATTTCATTCGAGAAATTATGAAAAATTGTAAGTAAGTAACCAACTCTTTCTTGAATTCACCTCTTGGATACACAATACAGAAATTTCAATCAAGAAAATATGAAAAAATTGTAAGTAAGTAGCAAACTCTTTCTTGAATTCACCTCCTGGATATAAAATACAGTAATTTTATTCAAGAAATTATGAAAAATTGTAATTAAGAAACAAACTCTTTCTTGAATTCACCTCTTGGATGCACAATACAGAAATTTCACTCAAGAAATAACAAAAAATTGTAAGTAAGTAAAAAACTCTTTCTTGAATTCACCTCTTTTATGCACAATACAGAAATTTCATTCGAGAAATTATGAAAAATTGTAAGTAAGTAACCAACTCTTTCTTGAATTCACCTCTTGGATACACAATACAGAAATTTTATTCAAGAATTTATGAAAAATTGTAAGTAAGTAACAAACTCTTTCTTGAATTCACTTCTTGGATACACAATAAAGAAATTTCATATAGGAAATTATGAAAAAACTCTAAGTAAGAAACAAACTCTTTCTTAAATCAACCTCATTGATGCACAATATGGAAATTTCATTCAAGAAATTATGAAAAATTATAAGTAAGTGACAAACTTTTTCCTGAATTCACCTCTTGGATAAACAATACAGAAATTCGGAGATGATTATGGAGATTATTAACTAGGTTACGTGCGCGCACTTAACCTAGTCTAAATTAACCTTAAAAGGTCGAATAATTTCCATGGAAATTATGCTTTCAGATTCAGCATGTCAGAGAACAAACTTTCAGGTTGAGTATGTTGGAGAACTCTAAAAGGTCATATATTCCTCCTAAAACCATTTTTCTACTTGGAGCACACATCTTTTTCCCTTTTCAACATTACTTTTGACTTTATATATATCCCAACACAAACTAATATTATTCCTAGGCTTTATTTTTTCAATTCAATACATGTTATTTTCTTAATATTCCTCCTAAAACCATTTTTTATCGAAATTTCTGTATTGTATATACAAGAGGTGAATTCAAGAAAGAGTTTGTTACTTACTTACAATTTTTCATA
Organism: Artemia sinica; assembly: GCA_027921565.1. Taxonomy (NCBI): domain Eukaryota; kingdom Metazoa; phylum Arthropoda; class Branchiopoda; order Anostraca; family Artemiidae; genus Artemia; species Artemia sinica. The sequence continues at coordinate 62,681 of JAPEVW010000337.1, forward strand.
GTTTCTTGAATGAAATTTCTGTATTGTTTATCCAAGAGGTGAATTCAGGAAAGAGTATGTTACTTACTTACAATTTTTTATAATTTCTTGAATGGAATTTTCATATTGTGTATCCATGAGGTGAATTCAAGAAACAGTTTGCTTCCTACTTACAATTTTTTCATAATTTCTTGAATGAAATTTCTTTATTGTGCATCCAAAAGGTGAATTCAAGAAAGAGTTTGTTTCTTACTTACAATTTTTCATAATTTGTTGAATGAAATTACCTTATTGTGTATCCGAGTGGTGAATTCAAGAAAGAGTTTGTTACATACTTACAATTTTTTCATAATTTCTTGAATGAAATTTCTGTATTGTGTATCCAAGAGGTGAATTCAAGAAAGAGTTTGTTACTTACTTACAATTTTTCATGATTTCTTGATCGAAATTTCTGCATTGTTTATCCAAGAGTTGAATTCAAGAACGAGTTTGTTACTTACATAAAATTTTTTCATAATTTCTCGAATGATTTTTCTTTAGTGTGCATACGGGAGGTGAATTCAAGAAAGAGTCTATTACTAACTTACAGTTTTTTCATAAGTCCTTGAATAAACTTTCTATATTGTGTATTCAAGAGGTGAATTCAAGGAACTGTTTGTTACTTACTTTCAATTTTTCATAATTTCTCGAATGAAATGTCTGTATTGTGTATCCAAGAAGCAAATTCAAGAACAAGTTTGTTACTTACTTACAATTTTTTCATAATTTCTTGAATTAAATTTCTGTATTGTTTATCCTAGAGGTCAATTCAGGAAACAGTTGGTTACTTACTTACAACTTTTTCGTTATTTCTTGAATGAAATTTCTGTATTATGCATCCAAGAGGTGAGTTCAAGAAAGAGTTTGTTTCTTACTTACAATTTTTTCATAATTTCTTTAATAAAATTTCGGTATTGTGTATCCAAGAAGTGAATTCATAAAAGCACTAACTTACAGTCTTTTCATAATTCCTTTACTAAGCTTTCTATATTGTGTATCCAAGAGGTGAGTTCAGAAAGAGTTTGTTTCTTACTTACAATTTTTTCATAATTTCTTGAATAAAATTTCCGTAATGAATTCAAAAAGCACTAACTTACAGTCTTTTGATAATTCCTTTACTAAGCTTTCTATATTGTGTATCCAAGAGGTGAGTTCAGAAAGAGTTTGTTTCTTACTTACAATTTTTCCTAATTTCTCGAATGAAATGTCTGTATTGTGTAACCAAGAGGCAAATTCAAGAACGAGTTTGTTACTTACTTACAATTTTTTCATAATTTCTTGAATGAAATTTCTGTATTGTTTATCCTAGAGGTCAATTCAGTAAACAGTTGGTTACTTACTTACAGTTTTTTCGTTATTACTTGAATGAAATTTCTGTATTGTGTATCCAAGGGGTGAGTTCAAGAAAGAGTTTGTTTCTTACATACAATTTTTTCATAATTTCTTGAATAAAATTTCCGTATTGTGTATCCAAGAAGTGAATTCAAAAATGCACTAACTTACAGTCTTTTCATAATTCCTTGACTAAGCTTTCTATATTGTGCATTCAAGAGGTGAGTTCAAGAAAGAGTTTGTTACTTACTTACAATTTTTTCATAATTTCTTGAATGAAATTTCGGTATTGTGTATCCAAGAAGTGAATTCAAAAAGCACTAACTTACAGTCTTTTCATAATTCCTTGACTAAGCTTTCTATATTGTGCATTCAAGAGGTGAATTAAAGAAAGAGTTTTTTACTTACTTACAATTTTTCATAATTTCTCGAATGAAATGTCTGTATTGTGTAACCAAGAGCCGAATTTAAAAACGAGTTTGTTTCTTATTTACAATTTTTCATAATTTCTTCAATGAAATTTCTGTATTGTTTAGAGTCTGTTCAAGAAACAGTTGGTTACTTACTTACAATTTTATCGTTATTTCTTCAATGAAATTTCTGTATTGTTTATCATAGAGGTGAATTCAAGAAACAGTTGGTTACTCACTTATAATTTTTTAATGGTTTCTTGAATGAAATTTCTGTATTGTGTATCCAAGATTTGAATTCAAGGAAGAGTTTGTTTCCTAAATACAATTTTTTCATAATTTCTTGAATAAAATTTCTGTATTGTTTATCCAAGAGGTGAATTCAAGAAAGAGTTTGTTACGTACTTACAATTTTTCATAATTTCTTGAATTAAATTTCTGTATTCTGTATCCAAGAGGTGAATTCGAAAAGGAGTTTGTTACTTACTCACAATTTGTCATGATTTCTTAAATTAAATTTCCACATTGTGTATCCATGAGGTGAATTCTAGAAAGAGTTTGCTACTTACTTACAACTTTTTTTCATAATTTCTTGAATAAAATTTCTGTATTGTTCATACAAGAGGTGAATTCAAGAAAGAGTTTGTTACTTACTTACAGTTTTTCATAATTTCTAGGGTCGCTCCTTACTTACTGTTCGTTAACACGAACTGTTTGAGAAGCTGTTTTAAAGTACTAAAAAACTTTACCGCTAAGAGCAAAGTATTCAGGAGGGGGCAAACCAGTAGATTGTGTCTTCTGGATTTGTTTGGCGATATAACCTTTAATAGAAAATAAGTATCCCCTTGCTTGTCAAGGCCAGCTCGGAAATAATTCAACTTTTATTTTTTTATGTGACACAAGCAGTGGTACTCCATGGCTGCTCATCGACAGTACGTGGCTGTCCTAGCGCTACTCTATGGCTGGTCATCAACAGCGCCGAGAATACAATTTTAATATCATTGAAATACAAGAAATAAAAAAGACTGAGTAAAAAAATTAAAAATGACTTTACAAACATCGTTTTAGAAATCAAGTAGTGATGGGGCTATGGATTTGACAAACTAATACAGTCGTAAACACTTTAGGCAATGATACGACAGGCTCTTATTCAGCAATGCCTCAACCCCTAAGGGCCTCAATACCCCTCCTCCAAATTTTGGACTCATATGTTTTTGTTCTTATTTTAAGTAGTAATCTATGGCTGGTCATTGACAGCACCGAGAATAGAATTTTAATATAAAAATCGAAAACAAATCTTAAAATTCAGAATGATCCTGAGTAATCAAGTAATGATGGGGTTATGGATTTGACGAACTAATAAAGTCATTTACGTTTTAGGCAATGATACGATATGTTCTTAGTCAGCTATACCCGAAACCCCAAAGGCCCCAATGTCCCTCCCCCAAGTTTTTGCCTCCCTCTTTTGTACTTTTTTAACATTTTTTGTTTATTTTTTTACAGAGGAATTTTTCAACTGTTTTATGTCTCAGAATGACATGAAATATACATAAAACGAAAAAAATTCACATTTAATATTTTCGAAATACGAAATGAGGATGATACAGATATGTAAGTCATAATTTCTACCATTTGAAAAATAATGTTTGCAGTAGCACTTCTTTTTTTGGACGGAAATTATTAAATTTTTTGTTATTTATGCGTCTGTGCCACTGGTACTCTATGGCTGCTCATCGACACTACGCGGCTGTCCCAGTGGTACTCTACGCCCATAGTGGGTATACTATTGGAGCTACTACAAATTCTTCTAACAAAAAGTGATATACATTTTAGGCAATGATACGACAGTCCTTAACCATCAATGACCCAACCTTCAAGGGCCCCAGAGCCCCTCCCCCTCCCAAACTTTTGGCCCCCTCTTTTTTGTACATATTTTTTGTAACTTTTTTGTAGTTTTTTTTTTTTTAATGGAAATTATTTTAACTTATTTTATGTCTTATAATAACATGAAATATACTTAAAACAAAACAAATCACATTTAATATTTTCCTAATATGAAATTGAAATGATATAGATATGTTAGTCGTGATTTTTACTATTAGAAAAATAATGTTTGTAGTAACAATTTTCTTTTTTTGGACTTAATTTTTTAGAGGCTTGGAATTTATTCAACTTTTATTTTTAGTAATTTTTTATACGATTGTACCAGTGGTAATCTATGGCTGCTCATCGACGCTACATAGATTATTGTATATTTTCAATCATTATTTTTTTGTACATTGGAAGGGTAAACTCGCATCATATTTGAGAAAAGTGAAACCGAAATAGTAAAAGAAAAGGTGTGCACATGATCAAGTCATCGTTGTGTTGAATGCTGACAGAGACAAATATTTGAACTATGAAACAAGTACTAGTTGGGATCTCATTTGAAACGTATGCTTGCGTTGTCATGACACTGAGAGACGAAATTCCTTCGGACTACCGAAACCATTCAGCGTTGGTGATGGAGGATATGCAAGAGTGAGATATCCAGAGATGATATTACTCAAAAAGAATACCAACATAAAAGTAATAGTTGATGAAGAGGGGCAACTTCTAGCTTATGGTTCTGGTAGCACGTTACTCGTTGATATATCCTATCTTCATCTTTCCGGTGTTAGTATGTAAATGAAAGCGAAGGAAAAAAGAAAGGCCTACTGCTGCACTAATATCACAAACCCTATCTTGTATACGTGCCAGAATTCTTACTTGTGTAAAAACAATATGATAATAGACAGTGAAATTGCTGGCAAAATAAAAAAGGCATTGGCAGACAATATCACTAATGAATATAAAGGTGAATTGATGTAATATAAAGCGCAGTTGAACATTATTACTACCATTGATCATATACCAACAAATATAGTCAGCGAACCCAATAATACCAATGATGAAGTGTTTAATGCGGTTATAGCTGAAACCATTTTAGAACTTGTATATAACCACAAAATGGAATGAGTGCCAATGTCAAGAGAAAATGTAATGAAGTATATTATGGAGTGGATTCAATGCAATCATTTTTTTGGTAATATTCTACATGTCAGTATTTCAAAAAAAAGGATTTTGTGCATTACTTTGTTATGTCTGCATAATTTTATGGTACGAAAGCAAGTCAAACGTTAAGAAAATTTATTAAAAAGTCGGAGATATAAGAAAAGTAATTTTAAAACATAGATACTACTAGCGGACTCATAGGGGATATGTTAGAAACTGAGATAGGTTAACAGAAATTTACGAAGAGTGAGAGATTTAAGCTGAATTTTTTTCTCCAAAATTGCAACGGACAAGCAGACACCCGCTCAGACACACAGGCACAGAGAGTGAGCGAGACAAAAACAAAGATTCAGACACACAAACAGACCAAGACGTACCCTGGAACAAGCAAACATCTGCCCAGACACACAAGCCCAGAAAGTAAGACACGAAAACGCTTAGAAGTACACAGATTCAGATATACAAACAGACAAAGATACATACTGTGACAAGCAAACACCCGCCCAGACAAACAGGCGCAGAGGGTAAGAGAGACAAAAACACATGCAAACACACAGATTCAGACATGGAAACAGACAAAAACAGACAAGGGGAAATACTCACTTGCCCAGAAACACAGGCACAGAGAGAGAAAGAGAGACTGAGAGATAGAGAGAGAGAAGGAGAGAGACAGAGATGGGGAGAGAGAGACAGCAACACATACAGACACACAGATTCAGATATACAACAGAGACAGACAGACACTGGAACAAACAAACACCCCCCCAGACACACAGGCACAGGGAGTCAGAGAGACAAAAACACATACAAACACACAGATTCAGACATACAAACAGACAGAGACAGACACTGAGAACATGCAAACATCCATCCAGACACACGTCACAGAGAGCGAGAGAGGCAAAATCACATACAATAACGCAGATTCAGACCTACAAACAGACAAAGACATACTCTAGGACAAGCAAACACCTGACCTGACACACAGGTTTAGAGTAAGAGAGACAAAAATACGTACAAACACACTGATTCAGATATACAAACAGACAAAGACAGACACTGGAACAAGCAAACACCCATCCAGACACACAGGCACAGAGAGCAAGAGAGACAAAAACACATACAAACACACAGATTCTGACATAGAAACAGACAAAGGCAGACACGGGGACAAGCAACCTTGCCCAGACACACAGGCAGAGAGAGAGAGGGAGAGAGAGAGAGAGAGAGAGAGAGAAAGAAAGAGAGAGAGAGAGAGGGAGAGAGAAAGAGAGAGATTCAATCTGAGTGAGTTTCAGACACTGAAAACATTCAAACACCCCCCAGACACACAGGCACAGAGACTGAGAATGGCAAAACACAAACAAACATACAGATGCAAATATACAATCAGACAAAGACAGGCACTGGGAACATGCAAACACCCACCCAGACACACAGACACAGAGAGTGATAGAGACAAAAACACATAGACACACACAGATTCATACATACAGACAGATAAAGACAGACACTGCGACAAGAAAACTGTCATCCAGACACAAAGTCCCAGACAGTAAGAGAGATAAAAACATACACGAACACATAGATTTAGACATACAAACAGACAAAGACAGACACTGAGACAAGCAAACACCCACCCAGACATGCAGGGACGGACAGTGAGAGAGACAAAAACACATTCAAACACACAAATTCAGACATACAAACAGACAAATGTAACAAGTTTCACGAGCAAAAACAAGCACGCAACAAGTTCCACGAACAAAAACCAGCGCGCAACAAGTTCCGTGAACAAAATCAGTTTCACGAGGAGAAAAAAAATCAATGTACAATTTTCACGAAGAGAAAAATCAACATGCAAGAAGTTTCAACAACAAAAATCAGCCTGCAATAAGTTCCACGAATAAAAATCAGAACTTGATAGTTCCATGAGCAAAATCAGTTTCACGGGGAGAAAAATTAGTGTACAAGTTTCACGAAGAGAAAAATCAACAGGCAATAGGTTTCACAAACAAAAATCAAATCGAAACAAGTTCCACGAATAAAAATCAGCACGCAATAAGTTCCATGAACAAAATAAGTTTCACTTGGAGAAAAAATAATCAATTTACAAGTTTCACGAACAGAAAAAACAGCACGTAAAAAATATTGTGAACAAGAATCAGTATACAACAAGTTCCATGAACAAAAATCAGCACGCAACAAGTTCCAAGAACGAAACCAGTTTCACAATGAAAAAACCACAAAGCATAAGTTTCACGAATAGAAAAATCAACTTGTTGCTGTCTCATTTTTATCCCAAGGAGCGTGTTGCGTACTAATTTTTGTTCGTGAAACTTCTTGCATGTTGATTTTTGTCCTCGCTAAGCCTGTACAATGATTTTTTTCCTCGTGGAACTGATTTTGTTCATGAAACTTGTTGCGTGCGGATTTCTGTTCATGGACCGTGTTGCAAGCTGATTTGTTGTTGATAAAACTTGTTGCATGTTGTTTATTCTCTTTCGTGAAACTTGGATATTGATTTCTTTTTCTGCTCGTGAAACGGATTTTATTCTTGGAGCTTAGAGCTTGCTGATTTTTGTTCGTGGTACTTGTTGCGTGCTGATTTTGTTCGTGAAACTTGTTGCATGTTGATTTGTGTCCTTGTGAGATAGTTACATTTTTTTCTCTTCGTAATACAGATTTTATTCATGGAACTTGTATGTTATTTGCGCCTTTCATTTATGTTATTTTATTATGTTAATGGCTGGATTTAAAATATACTTCAATATCTGTCTGTCTAATATGCAGAATACTTGTACCAAACACATTTTCCATTTAGACCCGCTATACTTTACCCCCCCCCCCTCTATTATGCAAATCTACAGCCCAAATTTATTTCTAAAGTAACGAATAAACTAACGAAAAAATTGGTGTATTCTCGAATTTTACACTGCATAAAATTGAGTGACTGGCGCATAATACTCAAGTACAAAAATTCCTTCCCCCCTACGGAAAAAAATCAAATAAAATTCTCAAATTTTGAAAATCTTATTTTCCACGGGGGGGGGGTTTACGCGGGGGGGGGGGGAGTATTTTCCGTGGGGGAGTATTTTCCACGGGGCGGGGTATATTTTCGGGGGGATATTTTCCACGGGGGGTATTTTCCGTGGGGGGTATTTTCCGTGGGGGGTATTTTCTGGGGGGAGTATTTTCCGGGGAAAATTTTCCTTGGGGGTATCTTCCAGGGGGTAATTTCCAGGGAGGGAGGGGGTGGGTAATCACCAAGGGGGGGGGGGGGGGTAAAAGCCTAGAACCAGTTTTATGAATTATCAACAGCCATCTGGTTGAGTAGATAAAAAAACATTAGTGAATGCTCGATCCTAGTGCTGCACACCGGATATGCGTTGAAGTGACTAGTACCATAGTACCATGTATAAGAATAGTACTGCTGAAGTTTAGGTAGGAAGCGAGGCTAGTGGTTGGTTTAGTGTGAAAATAGGCATTAGTCAGGCATAATTATTTTGGGGGATTTTGTCTTAACAAAGCAAAGACAATTAAAGATCATGGTACAGAATAAGAATGTGTAGTTTTCCAAGAAGCAGAAAATGTAAACGACTTACGCATCTTAGACAAAAATTTGATTTTCAGGTGCAAAATAAATTTGAAAATTAGTGACACCTGTTAGGGCCCTTGGCCTTGGCACATTATTTGCCGGATAAATGTATTTTTTTTGTTTCTTTTGCTGAATTAAATTACTCCGACTCTGGGACTCTCAGGTTTCGCAGCCCCTTCTTTTTACTTCATAATCTTAGGTTTTCCCTTTTAGAGGAGTATTTTTTCTCGCAGACGGGCTAATTACTTGGATATCTCCATAGTTAGGGTGATTCATCCTTAATAAAAATTTATTTTTGGACGGCCAGACTTGAGTAAAATTCGTCAGGATGGAGAGGGAGAAATAATTCTTTTGCTGGAGATGACGCATAGCTTTACATTGCACCCTGTGATAGCTAGGATTGGCTGGTCCCCATGTGTCGTACCTTGGTTGGTTTTTACTTTTGTCTCGGCAACGAGACTTTTTTCAGTCTTTCTATGAAACTCGATTTGAAAAAATTAAGCTACTCTTTCTACTTTTAACTTCTGTTTACTTGCCTAAATATGAAATAGGTTATTTGATTGAGCAGTGTTGGGTACAGAGAGAGTCCTGTGTTATTTGAGATATCTCTTCTGGGGGAGAGAAGAGTTTTCAGACGGTTTTGGGGCATGATGACCGTGGTCCATACAGTTGTGCCTTGGACCAATTAGTATGGTACATATGTATCGCAGAAAGTAATCTGTAATCTTGTCGTATCCCTACTGGCTATTGGAAATCGGCAAGGGCAGCAGAACACGTAGAATCCGTGGCGCGTTAGAGTTGATCGTCACACCGTTGTGACAGAGGACCTACATTAGTGGCTTCAGGACTGACCCTGGCAGCCCGTTAGGTTTACAAAAATTGGGGGCAGAATAGTCCACGAGAGACTGTTAGCCACTCGAACACGATACCATACCCTAGTATAGGCCAACAGTGGCACTGGTGGTATTGTGCCGCGTACACTGCCGCCGCCAGACATTATGCCTGTAGCAGCTAAAGACTAGGAGCACTACTGGGACGCCAGTAGTGAGGCATACACACGTTTCTGAAGTTACGAATTAATTTAGCCTATAATAGCGTAGAAAAATTGTGTGGAAAATTCATTATTAAATACACTATTGCTAATTAAAAAATGTGACGAGCCTTGCTTCACTTAAGAAAAACGTTCATGAGCATAATGATATTAAGATTTTACTTTTAAATTAGGGTCATTTTACAAACATTGGGGCGGAATAGTAAACGAAAGACTGTGGGCCGCTCGAACACGAGAGCATGCCCTAGTATAGGCCAGTGGTGGTGCTGGTAGCACTGTGCCACAGACACTGCCACCACCAGACCTTATATCGGTGGTTGACACAGACTAGGAACACTACATGGACGACAGTAGTGAGGCGAACACACGTTTCCAAAGTTACGAATTTATTTAGCCTATAATAGGCAATAAAAGTTGACGGGAAAATATATAACTAAATACACTACTGCTAAATAAAAAATCTGAGGAGGCTTGCTTCGCTTAAGAAAAACGTTCGTGAGCAGAGTTATATTATAATTTTACTTCGATTTCATATTATTGTTGAAGCTAATGAATGACGATTCATCAGAACAACACGTTCCAGCTCTCTTTGAAGAAGACAGGAACTGTCCAGATGAAATGCAGAGAACTAAAGGCTATTAGTAGAGTAAACAGAAAGTTTGCTTCCTTTAATACTAACAAGGTATTATTTGACAATAAATATGGAAAAGTTTAATACACCCTTGAAAAGTATGGAAATGATGTCACCCTTTAACAAAGGGAAATTTCAGTCAGTGCATAAAATTTCTGATCCGTACGATGGAGGTAACTTTCCAACAAGCTCACGAATAGAGCGATCAGCATACGAACAGAGTGTGGAGACCAAAATAAACAGTACAGCCAAAAAAAGTTATTCCCTGAACTAGGATCTCCAGATATGTACAATCAAGAAATAGTAGGCTGCATTAGGCAGTATGAGATCTTCGTATCGAAGAAGTTGGCAAAAAAGCCCCCTCTCACGTCCAATATTTCCCCAAACTCATCCAATCAAGATTTTGAGATGGCTATTTTCTTCAACGTAGTTGAAACTCCTGGAAATTATTTATTTGAGGATTACAAACCCCCACACCCCTCATGGCATGGGTTGTAAGTTAAGCCCCGGGTGCATATAAGGTTTCTTATAGAAAGTGTTGTCGTAGAAACTTCAAAAAAGGCTCATTCAATTGAAAATTGAAAGGGGTAGTGTCCTTTTTAATAGTCGAAAGTGAATGGAGGACAACTAACTCACCTCTCACGCCCAACATCTCCCCAAACACATCCAATCAAAATTTTGAGATAGCCATTTTGTTCAGCATAGTTGGAAGTTCTGGAAATTATGCCTTATGGATGACACCCCCCCCCCCAGAGCCCTCAGGGTAAGGGTTGTAAATTATGCCCTGGGCATAAAAGTTTTTTTTAGAAAATGTTGTTGTAGAAACTTCAAAAATGGCTCATTTGATTGGAAATTGAGAGGGCTAGTGCTCATTTTAATAGTCGAAATTGATTGAAGGGCAATTAATCCCCCTTTCACGCCACCAATTTCCCCAAACACATCCAATCAAAATTTTGAGATAGCCATTCTGTTCAACGTAGTTGAAAGTCCTAGAAATTTTTCTTTTGAGGATGACAAACCCCCACAGCACTCAGGGTAAGGGTTGTAAATTGTGCCCATGGGGCATATAATGTGTTTATAGAAAACGTCGCCGTAGAAACTTCAGAAAGGGCTTACTCGATTGGAAATTGAAAGGGCTGGGGCACTTTTTGATAGTAGAAAGTGATTGGAGGGCAAGTAACCCCACCCCCCCTAACGCCTGCCATTTCCCCAAACACATCCAAACAAAATTTTGAGGTAGCCATTTTGTTCGACGCAGTTGAAAGTTTTGGAAATTTTGTCTTTGAGGATGGCAAACCCCCCACACCTGTCAGGGCAAGGGTTGTAATTTATGCCCTGGAGGCATATTAGGTTTTTAGAGAAAGCACTGTCATAGAAAGTTCAAAATGGGCTTATTCGATTGGTTATTGAAAGAGAAAGTGCCCTTTTTAATTGTAGAAATTGATTGGAGGGCAACTATCCCCCTCTCACGCCCACCGTTTCCCCAACCATATCCAATCAAAATTTTGAGATTGCCATTTTTTTAAACGTAGCTGAAAGTTCTAGAAATTGGGTTTGCTAGGATGACACCCCCCCCCCCACAGCTTTCAGGGTAAGGGTTGTGAGTTATGCCCTGGGGGTATATAAGGTTCTTACAGAAAGCGTTGCCGTAGAAACTTCAAAAAGTGCCTATTCGATTGGAAGTTGAAAGGGCTAGTGTCCTTTTTACTAGTCGAAAGTGATTGGAGGGCAACTAACCCCCCTCTCATGCCCATCATTTCCCCAAACACATTCAGTCACAATTTTGAGATAGCCATTTTATTCAACGTAGTTGAAAGGTCTAGAAATTATGTCTTTGAGGATGACATACCCCCCACAGCCCCAGGGCAAAGGTTGTAAATTATGCCCTGGAGAAATATAATGTTATTTTATAGAAAGTGTTGTCGTAGAAAATTTCAAAAAGGACTCATTCAACTGGGAATAGAGAGGGCTAGTGTCCTTATTAATAGCTAAAAGTGATCAGAGGGCGAATGCCCCCCGACGCCCATCATTTCCCCAAACATTTCCGATCAACATTTTGATAGAGCCATTTTGTTGAACGTAGTTGAAGGGTCCGGAAATTACTTTTTTCAATATGACAGCCCCCTTCCCCCACAGCCCTCAGGGCTAAGGTTTTAAGCTATGCCCTGAGGGCATATAATATTTTTATAGAAAGCGTTGTCGTGAAAACTTCAAAAAGGGCTCATTCGATTGGAAATATAGAAGGCTATTGCTCTTTTTAATGGTCGAAAGTAATTCTGAGGGAGAATCACCCCCCCCCCCACGGCCATCATTTCCCTAAGCATTTTCGATCAACATTTTGATATGGCCATTTTGTTCAACGTAGTTAAAAGGTCTGGAAATTATGTTTTTGAGGATGACAACCCTCCCCCCATAGCTATCAGGCAAAGGGTCGTAATTTATGCCCTGTGGGCATATAAGGTTTTTATAGAAAGTCTTGTCGTAGAAGTTTCAAGAAGCGCTCATTCGATTTGAAATTGAGAGGTCTAGTGCCTTCTTATTACTCGAAAGTGATCAGAGGGTAAATGCCCCTCCCCCTTCGCCCATCATTTCCCCAAACACTTCCAAACAAAATTTTGAAGTATTCATTTTGTTCGGTATATTTTGGAAATTAAGTTTTTGACGATGACAAATCCCCCCAGCCCTCATAGCAGGGGTTGTAAAATATGCCCTGGGGACATGTTAGGTTTTTATAGAAAGCGTGGTCATATTAACTTCGGCCGGGGTTCGTTGGATTGGTAATCAGACGCTCTATTTCTCTTTTTGATTCAAAGTGATCAGAGGGCAGCTACCCAAGCCACACACACACACACGTCGTATTGTCTTGAAATTTATCTAATATAAATTTTGAGATATTCAACAGTCTAAAAATCATATAACAAGGATTTTGGGGTTGAAAGAAACCCCAAAGATTAGGGGCAATGGTTATAAGTTATGCCCAGGGGGTATTTAAGGTTTTTATGGAAGGAATGGTTGTTTAACTTTCGAAGAGGCTCAGTCTTTCTCTATGAAAAAGATTATGTCCATATAAAACGAACAGAAACAAACTAAAAAAACTTTTTCCACAAAATAATTTTTTTTTAAGTAAAGAACTCCATTAATAGTACAGTAAATATACGGAAAAAATCGACGATCTGGGACAAAATTGCAATATAAATGATTTTTACACCATTTTTTAGAGTGAAAGTTCTGTACAACATACCAAAAGTCCCTAAAAATCCTCTTGGCGGAACAGGGTAAAAACGGGGGAAAGGGGAAAATCCAAGGGAAAACTCAAAAATCTACGACCGGTAGTTTTTGACGCTGAGAATGGCATTCTTGACGCTCTTGGGTCCAAAAAGATCGAATATGCGTTTTTTTTTATTGCTGTTTAATAAGTCTTTCCCCCATTTCCCCACTTACAAAGGGAAAAGAGAGGGTATATAGAGACACTTTAGAGCAGTCGGCAAGACTTGTTTTCTGGGGTTTCCCAGTGCGAGAAGAATAAATATGTTACTTTGATTGCTCTGTCATTAGCCTTTTCCCCCGTTTTCCAGTTACTAGGGAAAAAGAGGAGGAAATCAAGATATCCTCTAAAGGGAAAAGATAGCCAGACGGCTCTACAGAATTCTGAGAGGAGACAAAGGTCTATTATCTCGGTTTTTAAACCCTCTAACACCGTTTTGACGAGAGTTTAATATCCTATTCTCTGGTGCTGCTCTTTTCCTGTTTGCTGGAGATTCACTACCTACTGGTAGGTTCAATCGGTCAAGCAATAATGCAGGTTTGTCGTCGACAATCATTGCTCACTCCTTAACAAGTATACCTTGGAGTCCAGCTACACCAGTAATCTGGTTCACGTTTTCTTATCGACCAGCTGAATAGGCTAGGTCTTTCTACTTCTTACTCTGTAGTGCTTCGATTCGAGCGGTCTGCCGCAATAATTTATGGTTCAGAATTTCCAGGGATGACTTCTACAACTTTCATGCAGTTCATTGGCGACAATGTCGACCACAACATTTGAACTATCGACGGGAAAGGTACTTTCCATGGGATGGGCAAGCTAACTGCTGCCACACGAAGGCTACCCAAGTTTCCAAATATAATCCCAAGAGCAGTTGTAAACCTTGAAGTACTTCAGCAGGTTGGACAAGTTCCTTTCTACTTCTACAACAGAAGCCAAAAGGAGATTATAGTCGACCATCACCTTCGACGACAAGATCGATGGCATTGACCTACTATGACTTGCAAGCTGGACACATGACACGAAACGGGTCGAATGGAGTGTATTTATGTAAGCAATTCACATTGGGTTACACAAAGGCGCTTCTTCGACTGTTTTTCTGCCTGTGATCGACTCTAATCCCTCCGATCTTTCTTTTGTATACACAACCACGTTATATCTCAGATAAAGCACGCCAGCATGGAATGGTACCAGTTGTTAAATTCGACCAACCTTTGTACATGAAAGCGGTGAACATCATCAATACTGAGCCTGCTGATACTCATCTCAAGGCAGCAGTTCCAATGATTGGCGGTCTCAATGGCCGTATGACTTTTCTTGGATCGATCGGGCACTTGATGACGGAAACAGCAATAAAAGAAGAGCTCGAATGCCTATATGCCGGTAACACCATTAAGGATATGCTTAGCCGTAAGGCTGTTTCAAGAGGAATGAGAACGCAGAAGCTATTAGATTCAGCATTGTAGATCACTCTCATTTGCAAATCGTATGGTTTCGACTGCACAGGTGACACACTGCGAGTCATCAAAACTTTGCAGAAGCTTCGGCAATATTTGTAGCTCTACTGAATGAGAAAGTAACCCTTGAAGACGCATCCAACGCAGACGTAGTGCGTCGAATCCAAACGCGAATGATGGAGTTTCAAGACACGCTATAGAAAAACAAAACTGCAAAAACATTGCTTCACTATTCAGAAATGTTCGGAGTGTTTAAGAAGGCCATCGGGGCAGAGCGGACCTGAAACTCAGTGCAGTATCTTCAAGCACTCTCTGAGATGCTCCCTTACTTTTTAGATGGAGGTCACAACTTGTATTTCAAATCGGCGAGAATATTTCTTCAGCAAATTCAAGAGCTTAAAAATAGAAACAAGAAGCTGTAAAAAAACGTCGCGGATGGGATGGTTGTCATTCGAAGAAGTGATAGATTTCGGGCTTTGCTCTCTCCTGACTTAGTAATTGAGCAAGTACTGATGAGGCCGCTGAAAACAAGCATGAGACTTACGAGAGGAAATGGAATGAGTGAGACGCAAAGGTTGATCTGGACAATGTCAATGCCAGTGTGAGCAGAAATTATTGAGCTTATGCAGTCACTCACTGGCGTTGAGTACGTGTCATCTGACCCGCACGTTCCTGCAAGACCAGCTCGGATAGAAAGAGATAGAAAGAACATAAAGGCTTTAGTAGCTTTTTTGCACAGTCCTGTCTGTGCGACAACTGCAATCAGTTGCGCAATATATTGAATGATATGACAGCAGGAAGGGATGTCAACGCGGATGCAGCAAAGGCGATAGGAAAACAAATTCTGAAGTCAATGGACGAAGCCGATGCCGATCGCTACATCTTCAAGCGCAAAAGCAAAGTGATTACGACGGCCTATCAAGGCAACATTTCTGAAGCTGACGGTGAAGACATACAAAGTGACACAAGTCTTCTGTTCCAACGTCTTGCAGCAGCGGCAACTACAGCCGGAGGAGATATGGAAAAAACTCTCAGATTCGAATTCTCCAGCCATCCTACTGCCCTTTTCGAATCGTCAAGCTTGCCGCAACAGCCAGATAAAGCGGAGCTAGCGAAAGCTGTTAGGAAATTAGCAAAGGCAGAACCTGTGGTCCGCAGATCCGGAAATCAAAAGAGCCGGAAAAATACGTGACCGATGGTGGATGGCCGCTTCAGCATATTATCGAACAATTTGCAACAGTTAAGTTTCATTCGTGACACAGAAGTATTCAAATATTTCCATCGTCTTTGATGGTTAAACTTCAGGTCTGTCTACCAAAGATGTGACCTAGGTTAGACGAACGAAAGGTATCCAGTGTCCGACCTTCGATTTCACACTGAGTATGAAGCTGCAAAGGAAGAAGGAGGACTTCTTGCGGAATCCCAACAATAAGCAGAACGTTATTCGAGCTATTGGTAAGAAGCTTGTCCTCACTGTCCTTCATGCAGAGAGAGATACAGACGTTCTGATTGCATTAACTGGTGTTAATACGGCCAAGGAAAGGTAGCCACAGTAGTCGGAAACGTCACTCATTTATTGATCATTCTCCTCCGTCACCTGCCTCCGGAAGCCAGGGATCTCTACTTTGAAACCAGCACTAATTCAAGAGCGCTGTCAACTAAATACTGTCACACATGGGCGCCCATAGTCTGACTTTTATGGGGGGGGGGGCGTACCCGGTCAAATCAGCCCTTATCAGCCAGTGCTGTATAATTGAAATCTCAAGACAAAATATCAGGGGCAGCGCGATAGCGCTGTCTAAGTAAAGAGCTATATGGGCACAGTATATTGTTTTTTTAACCAAGGCACTTTTTATAGAAATAAATGGCATAGGAACTTCAAATGAGCTCATGGAGGGCAGCTAGCTCCCTCTCCCTTACGTCAATTACTTCCCCAAACACATCCAATGAAAATTTTGAGATACCCATTTTGTTCAGTGTAGTTTCAAGGTCCGGAAATTATGACTTTTGAGAATGACATCCTCCCTCCCCCACAACCCTCGGAACAAGGGTTGTAAGTTATGCCCTGTGGGGATATAAGGTTATTTATAGGAACGGAACTCATTTGATTGGTAATCAGAAGTTCTACTGGCCTCTTTAACAGTCAAAAGTGATTGGATGTCATCCAGCCCCCTCCCATACACCAACCATTTCCCCAAACACATTCAATCATAATTTTTGAGATAGCCATTTTGTTCAGTGTACTTAAAAGGTCCAGAAATTATGTCTTTGAAGATAACTTCCCCACCCCCGTATATCCCTTATGTAAAGGGTTGTAAGTTACGCCCCGGGGCATCTAAGGTTTTTATAGAAATGGTGGTCGTATAAACTTCAAAGAGGGCTCATTGGATTGGTAATCAGAAGTTATAGTGCTCTTTTTAAGAGTCAAAGTGATCAGAAGGCAAATAGCTCCTCCCCCCCCCCCCCCCCCCCACACACACGTAGTATTTTCCAGAAACGCATCTGATGGAAATTTTAATATGGCCATTTGTTGTCGTAGAAACTTCGAAAAGGGCTCAGTCGGTTGGTAATTGAAAGGGATAGTACCTTCTTTAATAGTCAAAAGTGATCTGAGGGCAACCACTCCCCCCCAACGCCCATCATTTCCCCAAACACTTCCAGTCAAAATCTCGAGATAGTTATTTTGTTTGACGTAGTTGAAAAGTTCAGAAATTCTGTCTTTGAGGACGAGAACCCCCTTATGGTCCTCAGGGCATGGGTTGTAGGGTGCGTTCCGAGGGCATTTAAGGTTTTTATGGCAACGGGGGTCGTACACACTTCGGAGGGGGCTCATTTAGTTGGAAATAGGAAGTTGAAGAGCCATTTTTAAGAGTCAAATTTATCGAAGGGCAGCTATACCCCTGCCCACGTCATATTTTCCCCCAAGGCATCCGATAGGAATTCTAAGATACCCATTTGTTCAAAAATAGTCCAAAGATCTCATAACACGGTCTTTGGGGTTGACACAACCCCCAAATTATGGGGAAAAGGGTTTTGATTTATGCCCCGGGGATGTAAGGTTTAAATGAAGAGGTGGTCTTGAGAACTTTAGAGGAGGCTCATTTGATTGGAAATGCATACTTCTAGTTTCATTTTAAGAGTCAAGCGTAATGGAGCGAAAATAGCCTCCCCCCCTCTTCCTGATATCCTCTTTTCCCCAAACATATTCGATCGAAATTGTGAGACCGCCATTTTGTAGCCAATAGTCCAAAGAGAATATAACAATATCTTCAATAATTAAATATAAGAAATATTTAGGCGGACGTTGAACTAAACCAAAACAAACTATTAACATGCGAACTTTCAAAAAGGTGACAAAGCAATATCCTGAGAACAATTTATATTATTAAGTTAGATCTTTAAGAGTAAGTTGTGGAGGATTTTGAACTAGCCAGAAAGCACTATGTGTATACTTTTAGTACTACAACTACAGTTACTGTAACTAATGACGCTTAGAGTGTTAAGATGAAACTTCTAGGAAGCGTTTAGAGGGGCGTTCCAATTAAACGAAAAAACTGTAAACATGCATGTTTTCAAAAAGGCATATAAGCAATATCATAGGCAGCACCTATAATAGCTAGAACTATCTATGAAACATTTAACGGAGGTAATTCGATCCAAAATTATAAGTTCTAGGGTCCTTTCTAAGAGTAAAAAAGACTGGAGGGAAGTCAGGCACATACGCAGGAATTTGTTTCGGGGGGGGGGGCAATTTGTTTTTTATTGGGGGGGGGACAATTTGTTTCGGGGGACCAAATCCTTCAAACCCATTATTCTGTGAGAAAAATCAGAAAATTATGGGAAAATGACAAAAAAGTCGTGAGATTTCGGGGGGGGGGGGCCCGGGCCTGGAGGCCCCCCCTGCGTACGTCCCTGAGGGAATTCAGCCCGTCTCTCAAGCCGATTTTTCCCAAACACATCTAGTCAAAATTTTGAGACAACTATTTTGTTCAGCATAATAGAACGGTCCTGCAACTATGTCTTTAGGAATATTGGGCATGTCAAACCCACACAATTATGCCAAACTATGGATTCGTATAGAAAAAAAACGAAAAGATATAAAGTATTATTTTTTTTCATGAAAGTGACTTTGTCAATAAAAAACGAACAGAAATTCATCTAAAAAATTTTTTTTCCACAAAACAAGCTTTTCAAAGAAAAGTAAAGAGCTCCATAAGCCAAAAATGGGCAGAAATGAGTCAAGTAATCATCCAAGCGTAAAACTACCACAAATCACTATCAATAAATAAATGAAACTCAAAATGAACAGAAATTAGAATAAATAGCCGAGTCAAACTCGAAACGAGCAAAAATTAACATTAGTAGGGCTGATAACCCCCATGACTTCTCAAGACCAGAACATAATTTGCGCTTTACTGAAAGCAAAATATGTTTAAATGTTTTCGCTTTTTTTTTACTTAAATAAGTAAAAAACTGTTTTCCTCATTTTTTTAACCCATTTTTTATTTTAAGGAATAAATATCAGTATAGGTAAATTAAACTGACAATCCACGGTCATTTGTTTTTTTTTTTTTTTCAGTAAAGCCTAAGTTATGTTCTGGTCTTGAGAAGGCATGGGGGCTGTCAGCCCTAGTAATGTTAATTTTTGCTCGTTTTGAGTTTGAGTCGGCAATTTATTATAATTTCTGTTCGTTTTTAGTCTCATTTAATTGTTGATAGTGATTTGTGGTAGTTTTACGCTTGGAAGATTATTTGACTTTATTTCTGCCCATTTTTGGCCTAATAGAGCTCTTTACTTTTCTTTGAAAACGTAATCTGTGGAAAGTTTTTTAAATTAATACAAATATATGACACTGTCATTCAGCTAGGGGGGGGGGGGCAGGAACCCCCCCTCCTTGCCCCCCTTATGGGTGCCCATGCTGTCACATGAACTTTATCAAATGACCGCTAGAACAGGTTTGTCACTCTATTCTTGTCGACCATGCTTTTCTTGGTTACGACACGACGTTTCCTTTGTTTGGGATAGGAGGTTGTCCTGCCATTCCTGAAAAGCCATGAATAATTTAGGAATAACTGTGAAGTATTCCTTAATCCGTGCCCTAAGAAGGAAGAAATCCAGCAAGTCGATCAAAATATTCTGCTGTGTTTCTACAAGGCTAAGATAGGGGAGGGTCTCAGAAAAAATAGGTAGAGGGTTTTTCTAGGTAGAGACTTCCACCAGCTCCATCGGCTGTGTAATTTCATTCTTATAGAGTCTTCTATTAGGTGATGGAATGGCGTAATTATGCGTCAGAATTCTACCCGAAAGACTGAGGTTGGCGATTATGTGACGGGCGCCTCACTCCGATCATGACAGACATCGGACTCGTCTACTCCGCCTCGTCTGCTAAATGTGATTCGTTCCAATAAAGGTGTTTTTGTTGATAACGATGAAGAAGACGGTGTTTAGTAAAAATCCTTGATCTTATCCTTTTTAGTTCAATCAAAACCGCAATTATGTTTTGCTGTGATTACCGAAGTTACCTGATTTTTTTCATTTTTTACGTTTAGTTTTTTCTTAGGTTTCTATTATATAGTCGAAATAAATCTGCCCGCGAAAACTCCGAAGGTCCGATGAATTGTCTCCCCTACGGTGAAAACACTGCAGAAAACCAAGATACGAATCTAATACCATGTTTTTTTAAATCATCGAGTCGAAAAGCCTTGGGGCAACATTGTGACCAGCCAGATCAGTAGTAAGAGCATATAAGATTTCACGAACACATGCACTTTCACAAGCCTGAGGCATGGATATGTGTGTGTATTTTCAAGTAATTGGGTTACCAGGGGCATTTGACTATTACAATGAACTCTAGTCTAACCGGTACATTGGCTTACCAGGGTCAGTCACCTACTTGATTAGCAGTTTTTTTTTAAACTTGGCTAATAGGTTTTTAAACCTATTACTAGGAACGGTACATGCATTCCATTTTTTGGAACTAGGAGCGAGATTGTGTGATGCTATCAGACTGGTTTCGTTTCATGGGTTCATTAATAGAACGACTAATGTTTTTGAAAAGGGTAATTACTTCTGTAGTTTACGAGTAGAAAAATGTTTCACTACAGATATGGCTATTGTGTTTTTCTGAACTTTCTGAGGGGGGATGGCGATGGTAACTATTTAGTTTAAGAAATTAGTTTACGAGTAGAAAAATGTTTCACTACAGATAAGGTTATTGTGTTTTTCTGAACTTTCTGAGGGGGGATGGCGATGGTAACTATTTAGTTTAAGAAATTAGTTTACGAGTAGAAAAATGCTTCACTAAAGATAAGGCTATTGTGTTTTTTGTGAACTTTCTGAGGGAGGAGGGGGTAACTTTTTAGTTTAAATAATTCTAGGAGGAATTGGGTTTTGTTGGAAGGTATGGAAAAATGGTACGTGTTAAATATTCGGGAAACATACGAGTAGAAAAAATGCTTCACTACAGATAAGGCTATTGTTTCTTTCTGAGGGAGGAGGGGATAACTTTTTAGTTTAAAAAATTTGTTTATGAATAGAAAAACGCTTCACTACAGATAAGGCTATTGTGTTTTTGTGAACTTTATGAGGGAGGAAGGGGTAACTTTTTAGTTTTAAAAATTTGTTTATGAATAGAAAAACGCTTCACTACAGATATGGCTATAATGTTCATTTACAGACCAGATTTCTACTTCATATATTTTTTGATAACTTGATAGGTGATTTGAATAAAAGGAATTCAAATATTTTGTCTATGAAATAGAAGCTTACTCAATTTGCAAAAAGGTATTCCATTTTGCACAACTCTGATCTGATTGAATTGTCGCCGACAATGAGATTTAATCACTGCTAAGCCTATTGTTACTGTGAGAGAGTTACCCGATTTACAGCTTAGTGTTAATTGACAGACTTCCAAATACGAACATTTTGAAAAGCAGACAAAAAAAACAAAATTTGCACTTTACTGAAAAATACAAGTGAATATTTTTTTTTTTTTGCAAAAACTGAATTTTGTTTCTAAACTATTACATTTTTATCCCATTTTGTTTTATTTCATTTGCATTAACCGAACTTTACTTCTTGTATGGTTTACAGCTAATACAACAGTACCGTAGAATTTTACTAAACTTTTTTTTTATTTATAAAAATGTACTATCTTAAAAATTTTGGGGGACATAAGACACATATCAAATGATATTAACATTTTGATTACTAAATATCAGTATATGTATATTAAACTGACAATGCACATTCACTTGTATTTTTCAGTAAAGTGCAAATTTTGTTCTGGTCTTGGGAAGGCATATGGGTTTCGCGCCCAACTTATGTTAATTTCTGCTCGTTTTGAGTTTGACTCGGTTAATATATTTATTTTTTTTTTTTGTAAAAACTGAATTTTGTTTCTAAACTATTACATTTTTTATCCTATTTTGTTTTATTTCATTAGCATTAACCTCTCTTTACGCTAAAGTTTTTTATTGTTTTAAAAAATAAAGTTGTGAGACAGGGTCAAACTTTAGCGTAAAGAGCGATGCGTTGAGGAGGGGGCAGTCCCTTTCATATAGGAAATAATTTCTGTTCGTTTTAATGTCGCTCCATACTTTCAGTTTAAAAAACTTGTTTTTTTTTATTTAATTTCTGATCGTTTTTTAGTTAATGCAGCTTTTATTTGCATAAAAATTTTACTTTTCTTTTGCTAAATGGATGTCTTTACAAATTAACTTACGTAACTAACTTCTATATTCGTCTATTATTCTTCTGGCAAAAAATACAAAGTTGCAGATTTTTGCAGATATGAGCTTTTTTTCTTGCTCTTTTAACTGTTTACCAGCTCAATGCTGTCTAAACACTGCGGGAAACTTCCTAAGAAGAGTTTTTGATGCAAAACGTCACCTATGAAAAGATTCTTTTAAAAGAAACACTTCAAATTGAAAAAAGAAACCATAAGCAAATAATCTTAACAAAGTTTAATCTCTTCCAAAAGAAACTTAAAAAGTAAACAAATTCAACCCATTTCTCACTGGCAAATTCCTACGATATTTTTGGGTATATAAAAAATATAATTTCCCATTCATGCTAAACTTTGATTGAACAAATATTAGACAAATCTACTTCACTTATACAAGTAGAATTATCTGGCAAGATTTCTGTTTCAAGAGGTTTATCCGATATTGGAATGCAGTTTTTAGAATGTGCCATTGAAGATGTATCGCTTGTGGAACTTATTTTTAGCCTCAGCTTCTTTACAGGGCTTCTGTTTTCTTCATTACCACCTGTCTTTCCTTTTTCAACCGACCACTTCGTTTCCGTAGCCTCAGAGTTTCTAAGTTTTCTTTTCAGCTTTTGCTGGGTTTTCCGGGTTTTCTTTTCTACTTTTCCTATAAGTGCTTCATCTTTCACATCAAGTGGAATTTCCGAAACTCTTCCAGATGTTGACATGAACTTGTTGTTTTTGTTTTTAATTTGTGTGCGAATGACCTTTGTCTTATCTTTAATGTATGTCTGACAAGTTTGTTTCTTTTTCAGGCTAGAAAAATTGGGGGAATGTGTATCACTTCCATTACTTAAAGAACCATATTCTACTCTTTGCTTTTTCTTCTTTGGTTCGCTTATTTCACACTTGGAATGAAAGTCCAATTCGTCATAACGAGGATGTAAAGATCCTGATGCCAGCAGAGCACAGGACTTTAACTCACTTTCTGTTAGTTTGTTTATCACTACTGTAGAGGACTTCAATTGTCTCCGAATTCCAGGTATTTCAGCGAGGCTAATGAAACATCTTTCTGTCTTTTTTTATTTCCTGAAATGGAAATTAAATTTAAGTTAATAAAGATTGTTAACTTTAAGAGCAGCAGTTTATACCCCTACTGACTTCCCTTCATGGCAGATAAAAGTAAGGAGCGACTAGTTTTTTTGGAGTTGAGTTGCACGAGGGTTGACTTGCACGAGGGTTCAGTTACATACGGATTCAGTTACACGGGGATTAGTTAAGAGTTGAGTTGCACGAGGGTTGACTTGCACGAGGGTTCAGTTACATGCGGATTCAGTTACACGGGGATTAGTTAAATGGCTTTATTATATCTTTTCAGAACAAATTATTATTTTAGGGAATTATTTTGGTGAAACAGTTAGAGATATTTTAAGTGTTTAGCCTGTAGACCCATTCCTGAAAGTTTCATTTTCCTAACCTAACCCCTTTCTAAGATAGCCAAAAGTAGCTAAATTAACCTTAAAAAATGAAACTATCTTTTTTATCATGAACTGTTTAGCCTGTAGACCCATTCCTGAAAGTTTCATTTTCCTAACCTAACCCCTTTCCAAGATAGCCAAAAGTACCTAATTTGACTAGTATCTTTTATCATCTATCTTGCATGGCTTACACCTGATAGAACATTACCAATTCTACTTTAGGTACTTTTGGCTATCTTGGAAAGGGGTTAGGTTAGGAAAATGAAACTTTCAGGAATGGGTCTACAGGCTAAACAGTTCATGATAAAAATAGGAAGATAGTTTCATTTTTTAAGGTTTAGCTACTTTTGGCTATCTTGGAAAGGGGTTAGGTTAAGAAAATGAAACTTTCAGGAATGGGTCTACAGGCTAAACAGTTCATGATAAAAAAAATTCGCGCCCAACTAATGTTAATTTCTGCTCGTTTTGAGTCTGACTCGGTTAATTAGAAACCACTGTTTGCAATCCATTCCTCCGTTGAGAGGACCTGTTTGACTAGTTTCTTTTATCATCTATCTTGCGTGGCTTACAGCTGATAGAACATTACCAATTCTACTTTAGGTACTTTTGGCTATCTTGGAAAGGGGTTAGGTTAGGAAAATGAAACTTTCAGGAATGGGTCTACAGGCTAAACAGTTCATGATAAAAAAAGATAGTTTCATTTTTTAAGTTTAATTTAGCTACTTTTGGCTATCTTGGAAAGGGGTTAGGTTAGGAAAATGAAACTTTCAGGAATGGGTCTACAGGCTAAACAGTTCATGATAAAAATAGGAAAATAGAACTGATCAATAACTTATTTAATTTTCATTGAGAAAATTCAGAATCGAAGTTGAACTTTTTAGTCTTCGCGATTTTTGTATTAACCAGGAGTTTTGTATCAGCAAGCGAGCAAATTATTAATTGGTTTTTAGAGTTTCGGTTACCATTGAGCCGTGTCGATCCTTACTTACAGTTCGTTACCACGAACACAATAAAAAAAATAAACAGGCATTATACCCACAAGCATATGCGAGTCAAATTTCATCTTACGTATCTGATAAAATAAAAATCAAAATTAAATTGCATTTACTACTTTTCGTTTAAACTAATGTGGTTTCTATAAAAAATGCTATTAATTGGTTTTTAGAGTTCCGGTTACTATTGAGCCGTGTCGATCCTTACTTACAGTTCGTTACCACGAACACAATAAAAAAAAATAAACAGGCATTATACCCACAAGCATATGCGAGTCAAATTTCATCTTACGTATCTGATAAAATAAAAATCAAAATTAAATTGCATTTACTACTTTTCGTTTAAACTAATGTGGTTTCTATAAAAAATTTGAAATTATCTCGTTTAAACTATTGAAGTTTCTATAAAGTTAACTTAAAAAGTTGCTCACCAAGTTTAGCGAAATAAAAGCGTCTATTTGCAGCATTCCCCTTCATCTTCCAAATTGTAAGAAGGAACTGAATGTATATCATCCCATTCTTAAGATATTTTATACCTTATATCTTGGAAATTAAGTATCTCTCTTCTTATCAGATTCAAACGCTTAGTACCCACAAGCATATGCGAGTCAAATTTCATCTTAAAGTGCCAACGTATCTGATAGAATAATTTAAGTCTTATGATCAATTTCATAAAACCTATAATTTTCACCTTTTTCGTCATTAAGTATCAATTACTTCAAGAAATTAATTCCACATTTTTGCAGATAGGAGCTTGAAACTTCCGAAGTAGGTTAATTTAGATGAGGTTATGTGCGCGCACATAACATCATCTAAATTAACCTTAAAAAAAAATGAAACTATCTTTTTTTTTATCATGAACAGTTTAGCCTGTAGACCCATTCCTGAAAGTTTTTTTTTCCTAACCTAACCCCTTTCCAAGATAGCCAAAAGTAGCTAAACCTTAAAAAATGAAACTATCTTTTTTTTATCATGATCTGTTTAGCCTGTAGACCCATTCCGGAAAGTTTCATTTTCCTAACCTAACCCCTTTCCAAGATAGCCAAAAGTACCTAAAGTAGAATTGGTAATGTTCTATCAGGTGTAAGCCGTGCAAGATAGATGATAAAAGAAACTAGTCAAACAGGTCCTCTCAACGGAGGAATGGATTGCAAACAGTGGTTTCTAATTAACCGAGTCAGACTCAAAACGAGCAGAAATTAACATAAGTTGGGCGCGAATTTTTTTATCATGAACTGTTTAGCCTGTAGACCCATTCATGAAAGTTTCATTTTCCTAACCTAACCCCTTTCCAAGATAGCCAAAAATAGCTAAACCTTAAAAAATGAAACTATCTTTTTTTTATCATGAACTGTTTAGTCTGTAGACCCATTCCTGAAAGTTTCATTTTCCTAACCTAACCCCTTTCCAAGATAGCCAAAAGTACCTAAAGTAGAATTGGTAATGTTCTATCAGGTGTAAGCCATGCAAGATAGATGATAAAAGAAACTAGTCAAACAGGTCCTCTCAACGGAGAAATGGATTGCAAACAGTGGTTTCTAATTAACCGAGTCAGACTCAAAACGAGCAGAAATAAGTTTGATTTTCTTAACCTAACCCCATTTCCAAGATAGCCAAAAGTACCTAAAGTAGAATTGGTAATGTTCTATCAGGTGTAAGCCACGCAAGATAGATGATGAAAGAAACTAGTCAAACAGGTCCTCTCAACGGAGAAATGGATTGCAAACAGTGGTTTCTAATTAACCGAGTCAGACTCAAAACGAGCAGAAATTAACATAAGTTGGGCGCGAATTTTTTTATCATGAAGTGTTTAGCCTGTAGACCCATTCCTGAAAGTTTCATTTTCCTAACCTAACCCCTTTCCAAGATAGCCAAAAGTAGCTAAAAACCTAACCCCTTTCCAAGATAGCCAAAAGTACCTAAAGTAGAATTGGTAATGTTCTATCAGGTGTAAGCCATGCAAGATAGATGATAAAAGAAACTAGTCAAACAGGTCCTCTCAACGGAGAAATGGATTGCAAACAGTGGTTTCTAATTAACCGAGTCAGACTCAAAACTAGCAGAAATAAGTTTCATTTTCCTAACCTAACCCCTTTCCAAGATAGCCAAAAGTACCTAAAGTAGAATTGGTAATGTTCTATCAGGTGTAAGCCACTCAAGATAGATGATGAAAGAAACTAGTCAAACAGGTCCTCTCAACGGAGAAATGGATTGCAAACAGTGGTTTCTAATTAACCGAGTCCGACTCAAAACGAGCAGAAATTAACATAAGTTGGGCGCGAATTTTCTTATCATGAAGTGTTTAGCCTGTAGACCCATTCCTGAAAGTTTCATTTTCCTAACCTAACCCCTTTCCAAGATATCCAAAAGTAATTTTTGTGTTTGTGCTAACGAACTGTAAGTAAGGAGCGACACGACTCAATAGTAACCGAAACTCTAAAAACCAATAACCGTACTTCGGAAGTTTCAAGCTCCTATCTGCAAAAATGTGGAATTAATTTCTTGAAGTAATTGATACTTAATGACGAAAAAGGTGAAAACTATAGGTTTTATGAAATTGATCATAAGACTTAAATTATTCTATCAGATACGTTGGCACTTTAAGATGAAATTTGACTCGCATATGCTTGTGGGTATTAAGCGTTTGAATCTGATAAGAAGAGAGAGACTTAATTTCCAAGATATAAGGTATAAAATATCTTAAGAATGGGATGATATACATTCAGTTCCTTCTTACAATTTGGAAGATGAAGGGGAATGCTGCAAATAGACGCTGTTATTTCGCTAAACCTGGTGAGCAACTTTTTAACTTAACTTTATAGAAACTTCAATAGTTTAAACGAGATAATTTCAAATTTTTTAAAGAAACCACATTATTTTAAACGAAAAGTAGTAAATGCAATTTAATTTTGATTTTTATTTTATCAGATACGTAAGATGAAACTTGACTCGCATATGCTTGTGGGTATAATGCCTGTTTATTTTTTTTTTAGTGTGTTCGTGGTAACAAACTGTAAGTAAGGATCGACACGGCTCAATAGTAACCGAAACTCTAAAAACCAATTAATAGCATTTTTTATAGAAACCACATTAGTTTAAACGAAAAGTAGTAAATGCAATTTAATTTTGATTTGTATTTTATCAGATACGAAAGATGAAATTTGACTCGCATATTCTTGTGGGTATAATGCCTGTTTATTTTTTTTATTGTGTTCGTGGTAACGAACTGTAAGTAAGGATCGACACGGCTCAATGGTAACCGAAACTCTAAAAACCAATTAATAGTTTGCTCGCTTGCTGTTACAAAACTCCTGGTTAATACAAAAATCGCGAAGACTAGTTCAACTTCGATTCTGAATTTTCTCAATGAAAATGAAATAAGTTATTGATCAATTCTATTTTCTTATTTTCATCATGAACTGTTTAGCCTGTAGACCCATTCCTGAAAGTTTCATTTTCCTAACCTAACCCCTTTCCAAGATAGCCAAAAGTAGCTAAACCTTAAAAAATGAAACTATCTTTTTTTATCATGAACTGTTTAGCCTGTAGACCCATTCCTGAAAGTTTCATTTTCCTAACCTAACCCCTTTCCAGGATAGCCAAAAGTACCTAAAGTAGAATTGGTAATGTTCTATCAGCTGTAAGACACGCAAGATAGATGATAAAAAAACTAGTCAAACAGGTCCTCTCAACGGAGGAATGGATTGCAAACAGTGGTTTCTAATTAACCGAGTCAGACTCAAAACGAGCAGAAATTAACATTAGTTGGGCACGAATATTTTTATCATGAACTGTTTAGCCTGTAGACCCATTCCTGAAAGTTTCATTTTCCTAACCTAACCCCTTTCCAAGATAGCCAAAAGTAGCTAAACCTTAAAAAATGAAACTATCTTTTTTTATCATGAACTGTTTAGCCTGTAGACCCATTCCTGAAAGTTTCATTTTCCTAACCTAACCCCTTTCCAAGATAGCCAAAAGTACCTAAAGTAGAATTGGTAATGTTCTATCAGGTGTAAGCCATGCAAGATAGATGATAAAAGAAACTAGTCAAATTAGGTACTTTTGGCTATCTTGGAAAGGGGTTAGGTTAGGAAAATGAAACTTTCAGGAATGGGTCTACAGGCTAAACACTTAAAATATCTCTAACTGTTTCACCGAAATAATTCCCTAAAATAATAATTTGTTCTGAAAAGATATAATAAAGCCATTTAACTAATCCCCGTGTAACTGAATCCGCATGTAACTGAACCCTCGTGCAAGTCAACCCTCGTATAACTCAACTCTTAACTAATCCCCGTGTAACTGAATCCGTATGTAACTGAACCCTCGTGCAAGTCAACCCTCGTGCAACTCAACTCCAAAAAAACTAGTCGCTCCTTACTTTTATCTGCCATGAAGGGAAGTCAGTAGGGGTATAAACTGCTGCTCTTAAAGTTAACAATCCTTATTAACTTAAATTTAATTTCCATTTCAGGAAATAAGAAATGACAGAAAGATGTTTCATTAGCCTCGCTGAAATACCTGGAATTCGGAGACAATTGAAGTCCTCTACAGTAGTGATAAACAAACTAACAGAAAGTGAGTTAAAGTCCTGTGCTCTGCTGGCATCAGGATCTTTACATCCTCGTTATGACGAATTGGACTTTCATTCCAAGTGTGAAATAAGCGAACCAAAGAAGAAAAAGCAAAGAGTAGAATATGGTTCTTTAAGTAATGGAAGTGATACACATTCCCCTAATTTTTCTAGTCTGAAAAAGAAACAAACTTGTCAGACATACATTAAAGATAAGACAAAGGTCATTCGCACACAAATTAAAAACAAAAACAACAAGTTCATGTCAACATCTGGAAGAGTTTCGGAAATTCCACTTGATGTGAAAGATGAAGCACTTATAGGAAAAGTAGAAAAGAAAACCCGGAAAACCCAGCAAAAGCTGAAAAGAAAACTTAGAAACTCTGAGGCTACGGAAACGAAGTGGTCGGTTGAAAAAGGAAAGACAGGTGGTAATGAAGAAAACAGAAGCCCTGTAAAGAAGCTGAGGCTAAAAATAAGTTCCACAAGCGATACATCTTCAATGGCACATTCTAAAAACTGCATTCCAATATCGGATAAACCTCTTGAAACAGAAATCTTGCCAGATAATTCTACTTGTATAAGTGAAGTAGATTTGTCTAATATTTGTTCAATCAAAGTTTAGCATGAATGGGAAATTATATTTTTTATATACCCAAAAATATCGTAGGAATTTGCCAGTGAGAAATGGGTTGAATTTGTTTACTTTTTAAGTTTCTTTTGGAAGAGATTAAACTTTGTTAAGATTATTTGCTTATGGTTTCTTTTTTCAATTTGAAGTGTTTCTTTTAAAAGAATCTTTTCATAGGTGACGTTTTGCATCAAAAACTCTTCTTAGGAAGTTTCCCGCAGTGTTTAGACAGCATTGAGCTGGTAAACAGTTAAAAGAGCAAGAAAAAAAGCTCATATCTGCAAAAATCTGCAACTTTGTATTTTTTGCCAGAAGAATAATAGACGAATATAGAAGTTAGTTACGTAAGTTAATTTGTAAAGACATCCATTTAGCAAAAGAAAAGTAAAATTTTTATGCAAATAAAAGCTGCATTAACTAAAAAACGATCAGAAATTAAATAAAAAAAAACAAGTTTTTTAAACTGAAAGTATGGAGCGACATTAAAACGAACAGAAATTATTCCCTATATGAAAGGGACTGCCCCCTCCTCAACGCATCGCTGTTTACGCTAAAGTTTGACCCTGTCTCACAACTTTATTTTTTAAAACAATAAAAAACTTTTGCGTAAAAGGAGGTTAATGCTAATGAAATAAAACAAAATAGGATAAAAAATGTAATAGTTTAGAAACAAAATTCAGTTTTTACAAAAAAAAAAAAAATAAATAAATATATTAACCGAGTCAAACTCAAAACGAGCAGAAATTAACATAAGTTGGGCGCGAAACCCATATGCCTTCCCAAGACCAGAACAAAATTTGCACTTTACTGAAAAATACAAGTGAATGTGCATTGTCAGTTTAATATACATATACTGATATTTAGTAATCAAAATGTTAATATCATTTGATATGTGTCTTATGTCCCCCAAAATTTTTAAGATAGTACATTTTTATAAATAAAAAAAAAGTTTAGTAAAATTCTACGGTACTGTTCTATTAGCTGTAAACCATACAAGAAGTAAAGTTTGGTTAATGCAAATGAAATAAAACAAAATGGGATAAAAATGTAATAGTTTAGAAACAAAATTCAGTTTTTGCAAAAAAAAAAATATTCACTTGCATTTTTCAGTAAAGTGCAAATTTTGTTATTTTTTGTCTGCTTTTCAAAATGTTCGTATTTGGAAGTCTGTCAGTTAACACTAAGCTGTAAATCGGATAACTCTCTCACAGTAACAATAGGCTTAGCAGTGATTAAATCTCATTGTCGGCGACAATTCAATCAGATCAGAGTTGTGCAAAATGGAATACCTTTTTGCAAACTGAATAAGCTTCTATTTCATAGACAAAATATTTGAATTCCTTTTATTCAAATCACCTATCAAGTTATCAAAAAAATATATGAAGTAGAAATCTGGTCTGTAAATGAACATTATAGCCATATCTGTAGTGAAGCGTTTTTCTATTCATAAACAAATTTTTAAAACTAAAAAGTTACCCCCTCCTCCCTCAGAAAGTTCACAAAAACACAATAGCCTTATCTGTAGTGAAGCGTTTTTCTATTCATAAACAAATTTTTTAAACTAAAAAGTTATCCCCTCCTCCCTCAGAAAGACACAATAGCCTTATCTGTAGTGAAGCATTTTTTCTACTCGTATGTTTCCCGAATATTTAACACGTACCATTTTTCCATACCTTCCAACAAAACCCAATTCCTCCTAGAATTATTTAAACTAAAAAGTTATCCCCTCCTCCCTCAGAAAGTTCACAAAAAACACAATAGCCTTATCTGTAGTGAAGCATTTTTCTACTCGTAAACTAATTTCTTAAACTAAATAGTTACCATCGCCGTCCCCCCTCAGAAAGTTCAGAAAAACATAATAACCTTATCTGTAGTGAAACATTTTTCTACTCGTAAACTAATTTCTTAAACTAAATAGTTACCATCGCCATCCCCCCCTCAGAAAGTTCAGAAAAACACAATAGCCATATCTGTAGTAAAACATTTTTCTACTCGTAAACTACAGAAGTAATTACCCTTCTCAAAAACATTAGTCGTTCTATTAATGGACCCATGAAACGAAACCAGTCTGATAGCATCACACAGTCTCGCTCCTAGTTCCAAAAAATGGAATGCATGTACCGTTCCTAGTAATAGGTTTAAAAACCTATTAGCCAAGTTTAAAAAAAACCTGCTAATCAAGTAGGTGACTGACCCTGGTAAGCCAATGTACCGGTTAGACTAGAGTTCATTGTAATAGGCAAATGCCCCTGGTAACCCAATTACTTGAAAATACACACACATATCCATGCCTCAGGCTTGTGAAAGTGCATGTGTTCGTGAAATCTTATATGCTCTTACTACTCAGATCGAACAACTCTCGAGGATACTGTTTCCCCCCTCGCCCTTCCCCGCTAAAGGAGGAAATCGAACCATGTACAGCGATAAAACAATATAACTTTCTTTTTTCGAGTTCTCCGAGCAGAAAAAGAGCAGACGTGAAATTTGAGCACACAATAAATCTGCTCCTCAATTTTTCCAACTTTTCCTCCTGTTTTTTACCCTGTTCCACCAAGGGGATTTTTGGGGACTTTTTATATCATATACAGAATTTTTTTTTCTATAAGATGGTGTAAAAATCTTTTATATTGCAATTTTGTCCCGGAGTTTCGTAGATTTACTAGACTATAAACCAAAAATGAACAAAAATATTATCAAATAATCTGCAAAGCATACAACTACCATAAATCAGCATCAATAAATAAATGAAACCCAAAACAAACAGAAATCACAATAAATAACGGAGTCACCCTCAAAACGAGCAGAAATTAATATGAGTAGGTTTCTAAGCCCCATGCTTTCTAAAATACAGAATATTATTTGTACTTTACTGAAAAAAATTCTTTTAAATGTTTTCACTTTTATAACTTTAAGAAATCAAAAATTAATCAAGATTTTAAGGAATAAATATCAGCATATGTATATTAAACTGATAATGCACATTTTTTTTCAGTAAATTCATTTGAATTCAATTCATTGAGTCCAATTAAATTAGAATTCAATTAAAAGAGTCAAATTGGAGGGAAGTAAAAAAAGAGACAAGAGATTAAAAACAGAGAAGTGATATACAAATTCAGTATGCAATAATGGAAAGTAATATTGTGGGAGAATTACGAAATTTCGGTAAGAAGAAAGAGCTTAGGGGAGACGCAAAGATCTTGGACTCACTGGGGCCAACCAGAGACGGTCAAAAGTGGAATTGAACGGATTACAACAGGTTTTGGATGTGTCGGGAAATATTGAATTTCGGGTTGGACTTGGGAAGGAATCTGGGATTGGTCCCATCAGTTCCAAGGAGTATTTAGTCTCTTTTAAGTGGAAGGAACCACTCTTCGGGGAGCCACAAATGAAAGCCGTTTCCCTCATTACGTAGCTGGTGGGCCAGTTGTAATCACTTCGCTGAGGCTTTTCCTTTCTAATATTGGTTCACAGGGAGATACTCACTCCCATAGCCAGTAACCCCATTCGCTGTTCTTACCATGAAATGGAGTCAACACTTGTTTCCTACAAACCTTATCCCCTGAGCAATATGTTCAAGTTTCATCTTCATTGGACATCGATGTTTGTTCTTCATACGATTATCCCAAGGGACGGTACCCACAAAAAACTGTTTCATGGTTCGCTCAGAGTTTTAAACGATTTCCTGTACCCCAATCGTTTTTGTGACATTTGTATCTTCGGCCGTGGATATGTTTAAATTGTGCCAAGGAAAAATTCGTATTTTATTTGAGATGTGGAGTTTTTTCACCGTTGGACGCTTAGACGCTAGTTTAGCCAATCCCTTTTGACGTCTTGCACATCGCAAATGACGGAGCTCGATCCTTTGCTTCTCTTAAATGTAAAAATTAAATAAAAAAAATAAGTTTTTTAAACTGAAAGTAAGGAGCGACATTAAAACTTAAAACGAACAGAAATTATTCATTATATGAAAGGGGCTGTCCCCTCCTCAACGCCTCGCTCTTTACGCTAAAGTTTTTTATTGTTTTAAAAAATAAAGTTGTGAGAAAGAGTCAAACTTTAGCGTAAAGAGCGAGGCGTTGAGGAGGGGACAGCCCCTTTCATATACGGAATAATTTCTGTTCGTTTTAAGTTTTAATGTCGCTCCTTACTTTCAGTTTAAAAACTTATTTTTTTTATTTAATTTCTGATCGTTTTTTAGTTAATGCAGCTTTTAATTTGGCTCACCGTCATTGAATAAGTCAACAAAATTTGCCTAAAATTTTTACTTTTCTTTTGCTAAATGGCTGTCTCTAAATTTGGTTCTGACGTAACTTACAAATTAACTTACGTAACGAACTTCTATATTCGTATATTTTTCTTCTGGCAAAGAAAAATACAAAGTTGCAGATTTTTGCAGATATGAGCTTGAAACCTATGTTATAGGGTTTTCTGATACGCTGAATCTGACGGTGTGATTTTCATTAAAATTCTTCCACTTTTAGGGGATGTTTCCCCCCTCTTTAAAAAATCAAGTAAATTTTCTTAGGCTCGTAGCCTTTGACGAGTAATACTAAACTTAATAAAATTCATATATTTAGAATCAGCATTATAAGCCCATTCTTTTGATACATTTATTGACATCAAAGTTCCGTTTTTAAAAGTTTCGATTACTATTGAGCCGTATCGCTTGTTTTTTTATTGTTTTTTTTTTATTACGTATATGTTATTACGTATATGATGGGGTTCTCCCCTTAGTCAATACCACGCGCTTTACGTTAAAAGTTAAAAATTTTTTAATTCATAAACCCTTGAATCACAGAGGCCGTTTAATTAGAATAGATAGCTCTTTTGAAAGCACTAAAAAAAACTGTAGCGTAAAAAGCGAGGTATTGACTTGGGGGAGAACCCCCTCATATACGTAATAATTTCTGTTCATTTTAAGTTCTAATGTTGCTTCTTACTTTCAGTTGAAAAAAATTGTTTTTTTAATTTAATTTCTGATCGTTTTTTAAATAATGCTTGGAAATCCGGCACCCCCTTCATAGAAATGTCCCTTACCCCAAAGAAACATCCTCCACGGAAAGGTTCTCCCGAGTAACTCCCTCCTACAGCCCCCCCACCAGAAAAAATTCTTCCTGAAAAGGTCTGTATACTTCCCAATAACCAATACAATATATTTTACTACGGTAATTACTTGGCTAAAAAAAAAAAAAAAAATGTCTTCCTACTTTAGTAACTGAAATAATGAGCACTTGAACAAGGTCTAGACCCTACTCATCCATCCAGTTCCCCAGGACAAAACAATATATCCAATCCGACAATCCGAAAATCAAGTCCAAAATATAGCAAAATCAGCATCAATAAGTAGCCTATACGTCAATGTTCCGAAACCAAGCTATAACACCTTAAATCTACAAAAACATTATATTCCTAAGGTGATCACCACATATCAGGGCTCATCAGATGAAAACTCATTGCCTAAATGGGTTTCGGCGCTTAAATTTCATTACCCAGGCAATATGAGCGCGCCATGCCATAATCTGGCATACCCCTATGTAGTGACACCTATAGAAAAAACATAAACAAAATTCAAAATATCTAAAAAATAAAAATATATACCCCAGAAAAATTATTTCAAGCATCCTTAACCAACCTTCAAATAACACTGAAAGCCAAACCTTCAGCCGATTTAAATACAAATAAATAAATAGCACTAGCCCTCCCCCCGGAACAATTTCACTCTCACTCAAATTCTAAGAATTAAATTCCGAATATCACACCTTAATCTTTACCACATGTGTCGCAATCTACCCTAAACTAAAGGGAAGATAAACAAGATTCCTTCAACAAGTTACCGTAAAATATCATTCAAGATATCTTGATAACTTTTATTATACTTTTGTAAAAGCTGATTATACTTAAAACAAAGCTTTTTAAATTGCCAAGCAAGTTTATTGGCGGAAAAACCTCTTACGATTAGCTTCTTGCTAAGTAACATACATCTATTTCTAAAATCGATGTAATTAGTACAAATTCTTGCATATCTAAATAGTTGGGAAAAATACGATGAATATGTTATATTCGAATGAATATTACTTTTTGGAAATAGAAAATTGACTATTTCAAAATTAAAATCGTCTGTTTTATTATATACTTTAAAAATTATTGTATTATTAGGTGCCACATTAGTCTCTAAATCTAGAAAATGGTCATATTTGCCATTTTTATTACTGGATTCCAGCTTTAACTCTGGTGGATATATTTTACTTGAAATCTCTAAAAAATTTGAACAATTTATCACCAGAAGGTCATCTAAATATCTTTTATTATTTGAGAGCAAATACTTTATGTTACTTGGATTCTTTTTATCCATCATATAATCATATTCTAAATAATTTAAAAATTGGTCCGCTATAACTTGACTGGCATTACCCCCCATAGGAATTCCATTACTTTGATTATATAGATTACCATTAAATTTTATATACGTATTAAAAAGAACAAATTCTAGTAGATCAAATATCATATCTAGGCTATAACATCTTGAGCTAGTGGTACTATTAAAATAATTAGTCCATCTCGCCTTCTTATTATACGTATCAATTTTTAAAAACGGCAAATTAGACAAAAGAAAAGCTTTCTTAATAATCTTTTTTAAATTTATAAATACTAAATTAATGGGTAAATTTGTATATAATGCAGTGAAATCAAACGAGTCCACTCTTTTGGCTGAAACTAAAGCAAGAGAGTCGATTACTTGCAGCGAATTATTAACACTCCAGTATGGATTAAACTTAGAAAATTTTTTAATTCCCGAGCAATATGCCTCAAATTTATTTTTAATTTCTCCTAAAATACACGAAAGGTCAGTGGCCGCAACTCTGGTCGGGCATCTTGCTGCACCCGCAATAAAGCGTGGTTTCAGGGGATTTTTATGAAATTTTGCCGTCCAATATAAAAACGGAAAATTTTTATCATTATCATTAAGCTTAATATTAATTTTTTTTAAAAGTATATCCTCTATTCCAATCAATAGACTATTATTAACATCTTGAACCTTTTTATATGTATTTGTTGTACTAAGCTCCTTTGTTAAAAGATCACAATAAAGCTTCTGACAAATTATTGCAAAATTATTATTCGCTTTATCAATGGGTACAATTACAAAATCCCTCTTTATATTATCAATCGCTTGTTTTATCTTAGAATTATAAAAAACTACTTCATTATCATGCTTATTTGCCCTCTTATATATCTTATTTGTAACCTTATTAATAATTAAATTTTTCCAACTCTGAAAACTATTTTTATTAATTTTCTCTTTTTTGCACCAATTATCAATAAATATTTCTAAATTATTATTTAACCCCCTAAGCAGATTCGAGGGTTTTAGATGATTTGAAAAACGGAATTTAGCCCCCATTTTCATTATATTCTGCAATTCAATATGCTTTATTATTGTTAAATCACCTGTAATAATATGTTCGTAAGTTGGATTAACAAATGATAACAATTGGTCACAATTGCAAATAGGTTTCCAATTACTACCCGTGTCAAAATTCTTAAGTATTAAATTATAATTAAAAATCATTTGTCCTATCGTTTTTGAAAATTTATATGTTATGATCGGATTATTCTTATACTTTAAATTACTAGGAAGGGCCTGTTTCACATCAGCCTGGTTTAAAATTCCAGGTAAATTTATATCCTCTATTTGTTTACTTATAAAAGTTATAGGTAAATATAATCTCTTCTCTTTATTAACATTCTTATCAGACTTTTTAAATCCTTGATTTTATGTCGTGTTACTTAAGTAATAAAGGAACATTTAGTATTTTTTCCAATTCAAGTGTTTTCTTAAGAAAATGACGTATCTTTAAAAAATATAGTCATAGCTAGTTGAAACTGTGCATAAATTCTAGATTTTTTGTTGTATTACTTAGGTAATAAAGAAACATTTGGTATTTTTTCCTAATTTTGAGTTTTTTCTTAAGAAAATGGCCCATCTTTAACAAATTTAGCCTTAGCTAGTTAAAACTGTGCATAAATTCTTCAATTTTAGTTGTAATAAACAGCTAATAAAGGAACATTTAGTTTTTTTTTTCTAATTTAGTGTGTTTTCTTAAGAAAATGATCCATCTTTAACAAACTTAGCCTTAGCTAGTTGAAACTGCCCATAAATTCTTCATTTTTTGTCGTGTTACTTTCGTAATAAAGGACCATTTAGTATATTTTTTAATTTTTTTTTTTAAGAAAAAGCCCCATCTTTAACAAATTTAGCCTTAACTAGTTAAAACTGTGCATATATTCTTCAATTTTAGTTGTATTGCACAGCTAGTAAAGGAACATTTAGTATTTTTTTTTCTAGTATAAGTGTTTTCTTAAGAAAATGGCCCATCTTTAACAAATTTAGCCTTAGCTAGTTAAAACTGTGCATAAATTCTTCAATTTTAGTTGTAATAAACAGCTAATAAAGGAACATTTAGTATTTTTTCTAATTTAGTGTGTTTTCTTAAGAAAATGACCCATCTTTAAAAAACTTAGCCTTAGCTAGTTGAAACTGCGCGTAAATTCTTCATTTTTTGTCGTGTTACTTAGGTAATAAAGGAAAATTTAGTGTTTTTCCTAATTTTGAGTGTTCTCTTAAGAAAATAATCATCTTTAACAAATTTAGCCTTAGCTAGTTAAAACTGTGCTTAAATTCTTCAATTTTAGTTGTATTGCACAGCTAGTAAAGGAACATTTAGTATTTTTTTTTCTAATTTGTGTGTTTTCCTAAGAAAATGGCACATCTTTAACAAACATAGCCATAGCTAGTTGAAACTGTGCATAAATTCTTCATTTTATGTCATGTTACTTAGGTAATAAAGGAACATTTGGTATTTTTTCCTAATTTTGAGTTTTTTCTTAAGAAAATGGCCCATCTTTAACAAATTTAGCCTTAGCTAGTTAAAACTGTGCATAAATTCTTCAATTTTAGTTGTGTTAAACAGCTAATAAAGGAAAATTTAGTATTTTTCTAATTTGTGTGTTTTCTTAAGAAAATGACCCATCTTTAACAAATTAGCTAGTTGAAACTGCGCATAAATTCTTCATTTTCTGCCGTGTTACTTTCGCAATAAAAAATATTTTCTTGTGCATACCCATACACCTATTGATGAGGACTGATGGTTCTAATTCAATATTTTTTTCATGAAAGCAAATTAATTTTTTTTTAACTAAATTTGTTTTGGACTTCGAAATTATTTAACTTTTTTACATCTCTAAGTCATATCAGAAAAATGGAATGACCCTTTTGATTTAAATTTTAAAATATATTCTTGTGCTTACCCATACTCCTATTGATGAGGACTGATGGTTCTAATTCAACATTTTTTTCATGAAAGCAAACTTTTTTTTAACTAAATTTTTTTGGACTTCGAAATTATTCAACTTTTTTTTAACATCTCTAAAACATATCAGAAAAATAGAATGACACTTTTGATTTAAATTTTAAAATATATTCTTGTGCATACCCATACTCCTAATGATGAGAACTGATGGTTCTAATTCAATATTTTTTTTCATAAAAAATAAACTATTTTTTAACTAAATTTTTTGGACTTCGAGATTATTC
Source organism: Artemia sinica (assembly GCA_027921565.1). NCBI lineage: Eukaryota > Metazoa > Arthropoda > Branchiopoda > Anostraca > Artemiidae > Artemia > Artemia sinica. The sequence goes on from JAPEVW010000337.1 coordinate 102,451, forward strand.
AACCTTTTTTTTACATATCCAAATCATATCAGAAAAATAGAATGACCCTTTTGATTTAAATTTTAAAATATATTCTTAGGCATACCCATACTCCTATTAATGAGGACTGATGGTTCTAATTCAATATTTTTTTTCATGAAAACAAACCATTTTTTTAACTAATTTTTTTTTGGACTTCGAAATTATTCAACTTTTTTTTACATCTCTAAATCATATTAGAAAAATAGAATGACACTTTTGATTTAAATTTTAAAATATATTCTTGTGCATACCCATACTCCTAATGATGAGAACTGATGGTTCTAATTCAATATTTTTTTCATAAGAAACAAACTATTTAAAAAAAATTTTTTTGGACTACGAAATTATTGAACTTTTTTTACATCTATAAATCTTATCAGAAAAATAGAATGACACTTTTGATTTAAATTTTTAAATATGTTCTTGTGAATACCCATACTCCTAATGAAGAGGACTGAATGTCCTAATTCAATATTTTTTTCATAAAAAACAAACTATTTTTTTTTATTTTTTTTATTTTTTTTTGTAAGCATCTTAAAATGACAAAATATGCTTACGGCTCTAACAATTGCACTTTATGCTTGCTCAGAGATACGATGTGGGTTTCCCACTGGTACTCTATGGCCGGTTATCGACACTACCTAGTCTATTGCATGTATTAAATCAGTATTTTTTACTCAGTGGAACGATAAACACATAAGTCAGATCTTTAAAAAAGTGAAGATGGAGCATTTTAATAAAGTGTGTTCACATGACAATGTTATTGCAGCATTGAATGCCTACAAGGAGAAGCATTTAAACTATGAAACAAGTACAAGTGGTAGCACTATTGGAAATGTATGCATGCATTGTCATGACAGTAAGGAATTAAATTTCTTTGGAGTACCGAAAAAATACAACTCTTATGTTGGTGGATATGCGAGATTGAGATCTCCAGAGATGATTGCACTCAAAGAGAATGCCAACATAAAAATAATCGTTGATGATAGAGGACAACTCCTTGCTACTGTTGCAGGTAATACATTACCTACTGATACATCCTATCGTCAGCTTTCGGGTATTAGCATTCAACGGAAGATCAAAAACAGAAAGGCCTACTCTTCTACTAATATCATAAACCATATCTTGTCTACGTGCTGAAACTGTTACCTGTGTAAAAATAATGTGATAATAGACAGTGAAATTGCCAGAAAAATAAAAAGGGCAATGGCAGAAAATATCACCATGGAATATAAAGATGAATCGATGAAAAACAAAGTACCAGCAAACGTTACTGCCATTGATCAAACAGTGAATGAACCAAATAATACCAAAGACGAAAAACATATTGAGCCTGTCGATGACACGCCAGTAAAAGTTGTGTATGACTCAAAATGGAATAATGATTATTCTACTGATTACGAACTAAGAGAAGACAATAGCTACAATATCAAGAGAGAACATGGTGAACTATTTTATGGAACAGATTCAAAATGTCCAAAAGTTGATCATTGATATTAATAATGTATCATAATATATTTCTGTATTAATATTCTACATAACATTATTTAATTAAAAATATGTTATGCATTACATTGTTATGTGTTCATTATTTTTAGAGTATGCTAGCATATCAAACGTTTAGAATGTCTATTAAAACATCGGAGATGTAAGAAAAGGAATTTGCATACATCTATTGTAAGACACATGGGATAACATTGACAAAATCTAGGTATCAGAATTAATAAATTCTTTATCAACATCCGTTGTTGGATATGTCATTATGAAAAAATTGTAAGTAAGTAAGTAAGTAAGTAACAAACTCTTTCTTGAATTCACCTCTTGGATACACAATACAGAAATTTAATTCAGGAAATTATAAAAAAATTGAAAAAATTCTTTATTAACATTCATTATCGATTGAAGTCGCTTCTTGGACAGGCAATACAGCAATTTCACAAAATCTAAGCATAAGAGTGATTAAATTCTATATCAACATCCATATACTCGGATACATAGGAAAAAATTGACAAAATCTAAGTGTTAGAGTGAACAAGTTTTTTTTATCAACATCCTTTGTCAGATACATCGAATATTATTGACAAAATCTAAATATCAGAATGAATAAATGCTTTAACAACATCCTTTATCGGATATGTCGGATAAAATTGACAAAATATAAGTACCAGAGTGATTAAATTCTATATCAACATCCTTTTCTCGGATACATAGATTAAAATTGACAAAATCCAAGTGTTAGAGTGAATATTTTTTTATCAACATCCTTTGCCAGTTACATCGGATAAAATTGACAAAATCTAAGCGTCAGAGTGAATAAATTCATTATCAACATCCTTTGTCCGATATATCGGATAAAATTGATAAAATCTAAGTATCAGAGTGATTAAATTCCATATCAACATCCCTTTCTCGGATACATGGGATAAAATTGACAAAATCTAAGTATCAGAGTGAATAAATGCTTTATCAACATCCTTTAAATGCATTATCAACATCATTTGTCGGCTATATCGGATAAAATTGACAAAATTTAAGTATCAGATTGATTAAATTCTATATCAACATCCCTTTCTCGAATACATGGGATAAACTTAACAAACTTTAAGTATCAGAGTTATTAAATTCTATATCAACATCCCTTTCTCAGAGACATGGGATAAAATTGACAAAATCTAAGTATCAGAGTGAATAAATGCTTTATCAATATCCCTTAAATGCATTATCAACATCACATGTCAGATACATCGGATAAAATTGACAAAATCTAAGTACCAGAAAGAATAAATTTGTTTTCAAAGTCCGGAAATATTAAAACCATAGGTTAGGTTAGGTTAGCTTACTTGCACGCACGTAAGCTAACCTAACCTAACCTATGGTTTTGATATTTCCAAGGTGCTTTCCTAGTGGTACTCCATGGTAGGTTATTGAGACTATCTAGTTTATTGCGCGTATTAAATCAATAATTTTTTCCCATTGGAGGGATAAACACCGATACCTTCTTTTAAAAAAAAGAAGTGAAAATGAATTATTCGAAGAAAGTGTGTGCACATGATAAAGTCATTACCACTCTAAGTGAACCTAAATTAACTCAACTTTTTAAATATCTCTCTCACTATGACTGTGTGTCTGAGCGGGTGTGCTACCATCTATAACCAGTCTAACCTAAATTCAACGTAACGACGCATGAAGTCAAAATGATTAGAACTTGGATTTTATAACTGTTATCTGATGTATCCGATAAAAACTTTGAAAACAAATTTATTCTTTCTGGTACTTAGATTTTGTCAATTTTATCCGATGTATCTTACATGTGATGCTGATAATGCATTTAAGGGATATTGATAAAGCATTTATTCACTCTGATACTTAGATTTTGTCAATTTTATCCTTGTATCTGAGAAAGGGATGTTGATATAGAATTTAATAACTCTGATACTTAGAATTTAATAACTCTGATACTGATTTTGTCAACTTTATCCCATGTATTCGAGAAAGGGGTGTTGATATAGAATTTAATCAATCTGATACTTAAATTTTGTCAATTTTATCCGATATAGCCGATAAATGATGTTGATAATGCATTTAAAGGATGTTGATAAAGCATTTATTCACTCTCATGCTTAAATTTTGTCAATTTTATCCCATGTATCCAAGAAAGGGATGTTGATTTGGAATTTAATCTTTCTGATTCTTAGATTCTGTCAGTTTTATCCGACATATCCGACAAAGGATGTTGATAATGAATTTATTCATTCTGATACTTAGATTTTGTCAATTTTATCCCATGTATCCGAGAAAGGGATGTTGATATAGAATTTAATCACTCTGATACTTAGATTCTGTCAATTTTATCCGACATATCCGACAAAGGATGTTGATATAGAATTTAATCAATCTGATACTTAAATTTTGTCAATTTTATCCGATATATCTGACAAATGATGTTGATAATGCATTTAAAGGATGTTGATAAAGCATTTATTCACTCTGATACTTAGATTTTGTCAATTTTATTGATATATCTGACAAAGGATGTTGATAATGAATTTATTCACTCTGACGCTTAGATTTTGTCAATTTTATCCGATGTAACTGGCAAAGGATGTTGATAAAAAAAATATTCACTCTAACACTTAGATTTTGTCAATTTTAATCTATGTATTCGAGAAAAGGATGTTGATATTGAATTTAATCACTCTGATACTTTGATTTTGTCAGTTTTATCCGACATATTCGAAAAATGATGTTGATAAAGCATTTATTCAATCTGATACTTAGATTTTGACAATTTTATCCGATGCATCTGACAGAGGATGTTGATAAAAAAAATTATTCAATCTGACACTTATATTTTGTCAATTTTATCCAACATATCCGACAAAGGATGTTGTTAAAGCATTTATTCATTCTGATATTTAGATTTAGTCAATTTTATTCAACATATCCAACAAAGGATGCTGAAAAAGCATTTATTCACTCTGATATTTAGATTTTGTTAATCATAATTGTTGTAACCAATAAAAGATATTGAAAAAAAAATAAATTATTCACTCTGATACTTAGATTTTGTCAATTTTATCCCATGTACCTGAGAAAGGGATGTTGATATAGAATTTAATTAATCTGATACTTAGATTTTGTCAATTTAATCTGACATATCCGACAAATGATGTTGATAATGCATTTAAAGGATGTTGATAAAGCATTTATTTACTCTGATACTTAGATTTTGTCAGTTTTAATCTATGTATCCGAGAAAATGATGTTGATATGGAATTTAATCACTCTGATACTTAGATTTTATCAATTTTCTCCGACATATCCGACACAGGATGTTGATAAAAAAATATTCACTCTGACGCATAGATTTTGTCAATTTTATCCGATGTAACTGGCAAATGATGTTGATAAAAAAAATATTCAATCTAACACTTACGTTTTGTCAATTTTAATCTATGTATCCGAGAAAAGTATGTTGATATAGAATTTAATCACTCTGATGCTTCGATTTTGTCAATTTTATCCAACATATCCGATAAAGGATGTTGTTAAAGCATTTATTCATTCTGATATTTAGATTTTGTCAATTTTTTCCTATGTATCAGAGAAATGGATGTTGATATAGAATTTAATCACTCTTATGCTTAGATTTTGTGAAATTGCTTTATTGCCTGTCCAGGAAGCGACTTCAATCGATAATAAATGTTAATAAAGAATTTGTTCAATTTTTTTTTCATAATTTCCTGAATTAAATTTCTGTATTGTGTATCCAAGAGGTGAATTCAAGAAAGAGTTTGTTACTTACTTACATACAATTTTTTCATAATGACATATCCAACAACAGATGTTGATAAAGAATTTATTCATTCTGATACCCAGATTTTGTCAATGTTATCCCATGTGTCTGACAATAGATGTATGCAAATTCCTTTTCTTACATCTCCGTTGTTTTAATAGACATTCTAAACGTTTGATATGCTAGCATACTCTAAAAATAATAAACACATAACAATTTAATGCATAATATATTATTAATGAAATAATGCTATGTAGAATATTAATACAAAAATATGTTATGATACATTATTAATATCAATGATCAACTTTTGGACATTTTGCATCTGTTCCATAAAATAGTTCACCATGTTCTCTCTTGATATTGTAGCTATTGTCTTCTCTTAGTTCGTAATCAGTAGAATAATCATTATTCCATTTTGAGTCATACACAACTTTTACTGGCGTGTCATTGACAGGCTCAATATGCTTCTCGTCTTTGGTATTATTTGGTTCATTGACTGTTTGATCAATAGCAGTAACGTTTGCTGGTACTTTGTTTTTCATCGATTCATCTTTATATTCCATAGTGATATTTTCTGCTATTGCCCTTTTTATTTTTCTGGCAATTTCACTGTCTATTGTCACATTATTTTTACACAGGTAACAGTTTCGGCACGTAGACAAGATATGGTTTTTGATATTAGTAGAAGAGTTGGCCTTTCTTTTTTAGATCTTCCGTTGAATGCTAATACCCGAAAGCTGACGATAGGATGTATCAGTAGGTAATGTGTTACCTGCAACAGTAGCAAGAAGTTGTCCTCTATCATCAACGATTATTTTTATGTTGGCATTTTCTTTTAGTGCAATCATCTCCGGAGATCTCAATATTGCATATCCACCAACATAAGAGTTGAATTTTTTCGGTACTCCAAAGAAATTTAATTCTCTACTGTCATGACAATGCATGCATACATTTCCAATAGTGCTACCACTTGTACTTGTTTAATAGTTTAAATACTTCTCCTTGTGGGCATTCAATGCTACAATAACGTTGTCATGTGAACACACTTTATTAAAATGCTCCATCTTCACTTTTTTAAAGATATGACTTATGTGTTTATCGTTCCACTGCGTAAAAAATACTGATTTAATACATGCAATAGACTAGGTAGTGTCGATAACCGGCCAATGAGCACCAGTGGGAAACCCACATTGTGTCTCTGAGTAAGCAAAAAGTACAATTGTTAGAGCCGTAAGCATTTTTTGTCATTTTAAGATACGTCCCAAAAAAATCAATAAAAAAATAAAGTTGAATAATTTCGAAGTTTAAATAAAAAAAAAGTTTGTTTCTTATGAAAAAATATTGAATTAGGACCATCAGTCCTCATCATTAGGAGTATGGGTATGCACAAGAATATATTTAAAAATTTAAATCAAAATTGTCATTCTATTTTTCTAATATGATTTAGAGATGTAAAAAAAAAGTTGAATAATTTCGAAGTCCAAAAAAAAATTTTTTTAAATAGTCGGTTTTTTATGAAAAAAAATATTGAATTAGAACCATCAGTCCTTATCATTAGGAGTATGGGTATGCACAAGAATATATTTTAAAATTTAAATCAAAAGTGTCATTTTGTTTTTCTAATATGATTTAGAGATGTAAAAAAAAAAGTTGAATAATTTCGAAGTCCAAAAAAAATTAAAAAAAAAATAGTTTGATTTCAGGAAAAAAATATTGAATTAGAACCATCAGTTCTCATCAATAGGAGTATGTGTATGCACAAGAATATATTTTAAAATTTAAATCAAAAGGGTCATTCTATTTTTCTGATATGATTTGGAGATGTAAAAAAAATTTGAATAATCTCGAAGTCCAAAAAAATTTAATTAAAAAAAAAAGTTTGTTTTTTATGAAAAAAATATTGAATTAGAACCATCAGTCGTCATCAATAGGAGTATGGGTATGCACAAGAATATATTTTAAAATTTATATCAAAAGTGTCATTCTATTTATCTGATATGATTTAGAGATGTAAAAAAAGTTGAATAATTTCGAAATCCAAAAAAAAATTAGTTAAAAAAAAGTTTGCTTTCATGAAAAAAATATTGAATTAGAACCATCAGTCCTCATCAATAGGAGTATGGGTATGCACAAGAATATATTTTAAAATTTAAATCAAAAGGGTCATTCTATTTTTCTGATATGATTTAGAGATGTAAAAAAAGTTGAATAATTTCGAAGTCCAAAAGAAATTTAGTTAAAAAAAATAGTTTGCTTTCATGAAAAATATATTGAATTAGAACCATCAGTCCTCATCAATAGGAGTATGGGTATGCACAAGAATATATTTTTTATTACGAAAGTAACACGGCAAAAAATGAAGAATTTATGCGCAGTTTCAACTAGCTAGTTTGTTAAAGATGGGTCATTTTCTGAAGAAAACACACTATATTAGAAAAAATACTGAATGTTCCTTTATTAGCTGTTTAACACCACTAAAATTGAAGAATTTATGCACAGTTTTAACTAGTTAAGGCTAAATTTGTTAAAGATGAGGCATTTTCTTAAACAAAAAGAAATAAAAAAAAATTTACCATGTTCCTATATTACGAAAGTAACACGACAAAAAATTAAGAATTTATGCGCAGTTTAAACTAGCTAAGGCGAAGTTTGTTAAAGATGGGTCATTTAAAACACATTAAATTATAAAAAATACTAAATGTTCCTTTATTAGGTGTTTAACACAACTAAAATTGAAGAATTTATGCACAGTTTTAACTAGCTAAGGCTAAATTTGTTAAAGATAGGCCATTTTCTTAAGAAAAAACTTAAATTAGAAAAAAATACCAAATGTTCCTTTATTACCTAAGTAACATGATAAAAAATGAAGAATTTATGCGCAGTTTCAACTAGCTATGGCTAAGTTTGTTAAAGATGGGCCATTTTCTTAAGAAAACACACTAAATTAGAAAAAAATACTAAATGTTCCTTTATTAGCTGTGCAATACATTTAAAATTGAAGAATTTAAGCACAGTTTTAACTAGCTAAGGCTAAATTTTTTAAAGATGAGCATTTTCTTAAGAAAACACTCAAAATTAGGAAAAATACTAAATTTTCCTTTATTACCTAAGTAACACGACAAAAAATGAAGAATTTACACGCTGTTTCAACTAGCTAAGACTGAGTTTGTTAAAGATGGGTCATTTTCTTAAGAAAACACACTAAATTAGAAAAAAATACTAAATGTTCCTTTATTAGCTGTTTAACACAACTAAAATTGAAGAATGTATGCACAGTTTTAACTAGCTAAGGCTAAATTTGTTAAAGATGGGCCATTTTCTTAAGAAAATACTTAAATTAGAAAAAAATACTAAATGTTCCTTTATTATCTGTGCAATACAACTAAAATTAAAGAATTTATGCAGAGTTTTAACTAGTTAAGACTAAATTTGTTAAAGATGGGGTATTTTCTTTAAAAAAATAAATTAAAAAATATACTAAATGTTGCTTTATTACGAAAGTAACACGACAAAAAATTAAGAATTTATAGGCAGTTTCAACTAGCTAAGGCTGAGTTTGTTAAAGATGGGTCATTATCTTAAGAAAACACACTAAATTAGAAAAAAATACTAAATGTTCCTTTATTAGCTTTTTAACACAACTAAAATTGAAGAATTTATGCACAGTTTTAACTAGCTAAGACTAAATTTGTTAAAAATGGACCATTTTCTTGAGAAAAAAAATCAAAATTAGGAAAAAATACCAAATTTTTCTTTATTACCTAAGTAACACGACAAAAATCAAGAATTTATGCACAGTTTCAACTAGCTATGGCTATATTTATTAAAGATGGGCCATTTTCTTAAGAAAATACTTAAATAAGAAAAAATACTAAATGTTCCTATATTAGCTGTGCAATACAACTAAAATTGAAGAATTTAAGCACAGTTTTAACTAGCTAAGGCTAAATTTTTTAAAGATGAGCATTTTCTTAAGAAAACACTCAAAATTAGGAAAAATCCTAAATTTTCCTTTATTACCTAAGTAGCACGACAAAAAATGAAGAATTTACACGCAGTTTCAACTTGCTAAGGCTAAGTTTGTTAAAGATGGGTCATTTTCTTAAGAAAACACACTAAATTAGAAAAAAATACTAAATGTTCCTTTATTAGCTGTTTAACACAACTAAAATTGAAGAATTTATGCACAGTTTTAACTAGCTAAGGCTAAATTTGTTAAAGATGGGCAATTTTCTTAAGAAAACACTTAAATTAGAAAAAATACTAAATTTTCCTTGACTAGCTGTGCAATACAACTAAAATTCAAAAACTTATGCACAGTTTTAACTAGTAAAGGCTAATTTTTTTAAAGACGGGGCATTTTCTTAAAAAAATAAATTAAAAAAATATTCTAAATGTTCCTTTATTACGAAAGTAACACGACAAAAAATGAAGAATTTATGGGCAGTTTCAACTAGCTAAGGCTAAGTTTGTTAAAGATGGGTCATTTTCTTAAGAAAACACACTAAATTAGAAAAAAATACTAAATGTTCCTTTATTAGCTGTTTAACACAACTAAAATTGAAGAATTTATGCACAGTTTTAACAAGCTAAGACTAAATTTGTTAAAGATGGACCATTTTCTTAAGAAAAAACTCAAAATTAGGAAAAATACCAAATGTTTCCTTATTACCTAAGTAAGCCGACAAAAAATCAAGAATTTATGCACAGTTTCAACTAGCTATGGCTATATTTGTTAAAGATGGACCATTTTCTTAAGAAAACACTTAAATTAGAAAAAATACTAAATGTTCCTTTACTAGCTGTGCAATACAACTAAAATTGAAGAATTTATGCACAGTTTTAACTAGTTAAGGCTAAATTTGTTAAAGATTGGGCATTTTCTTAAACAAAAATAAATTAAAAAAATATACTAAATGTTCCTTTATTACGAAATTAAGGTTTGTTCTGAATTTCATTATTAAAATTCTTTTCTTGCCATCTACATCTCTCTTAGTATCAACTTTTTAGTATACTATAACGTTAGACTCTATTTTAAACTGACAACACTGTTCAAACGCCACTTGTGTATTATACAGGACACATCGAATAAGTAAAGCTATCCATTATTAAAATTCTTTTCTTGCCATCTACATCTCTCTTAGTATCAACTTTTTAGTATACTATAACGTTAAACTCTATTTTAAATTGACAACACTCTTCAAACGCCACTTGTGTATTATACAGAACACATCGAAGAAGTAAAGCTAGGTCAAGTCATAAGACCATTTTATCATCTTTAACCATTTCCATAGATCGATATTGTCCTAAATTTATAATAAATAAGCTATGAGTTAACATGCTCTTCGGGGTTACCTTAACTGCTAATCAGTTTAACCCTTTTTCTCCATCTTCATACGATCCAATCACTAATTAAAATCATTCACGCTCCTATTATTCAAACACTAATTAATGTCGTTCATAGAGTCCAATTCACAAATGTTAAACCCTTTTTTTGCAAATAGAGTTATTTTTTGGTAAATGATTCAACAGCATATGGCATCAATTCTAGACATGTTGCAATTTTAATTAAACTCAATGAGATGCCTTTAAGCTAGAGGTTATCAAACTCTTTGACAGGTTCTACTCACTCTCTTTGAAAAGGTTGACAATTTCTAGTTTTTGGTTTAAAAAAAACATGTTATGATGAAAGTGTCTCAAAAACCAGTCTGCTTGCGTTATACAATAACAATTATACTTCCAAAACGTGTTTGATCACTTTATAGATATATAACATAAAAGGTTCGGTCGCTTTTTGCAATGTGCACGTCAAACTGCACTGCCTCAGGCGTAGATTTTCTTGTAGATTTTGGACTGTGTCTATCGATACTACTAAAGTTGCGTTCCACTGTCTTGTATAAAAAAATTCCCTGTTTTGTTCTACTTATTGTTTAAAGTGGCAATTTATCTTAGGAGCGGGGTATTAGGGTCCTTGGCTCCGATTACCAGATAAATCTTCTTCTTTTGTTTCATACAGTGGGAATAATTAAATTATTCCCACTCTGGTACTCTTTGGTTCACCTCCCACTCTTTCTCTTACCTTGGTAATCTTTGGTTTTCCCTTTTAACGTAACATTTTTATCTCAAACGCGCTAATTAGTTGGATAGTAACTGCGTAGTTAGGATGATTCATCCCTGATAAAACTGTGTTTTGGACGGCCATACTAGTAGAATGCTTATAATGAATTTGCATGATGCCCTAGGAATTACCATGCTATTTGCTTGATGCTCTACACCTTTTCAAAGAGAGTGAGTATCCCCTCACAATGTCGTATGGATTTACATGATGCCCTAGGAATTACCATGCTGTTTGCTTGATCCTCTACACCTTTTCAAAGAGAGTGAGTATCCCCTCACAATGTCGTATGGATTCTACGGGTTTATGTTCCTTCCCATGCTATTTGGGGACATTATTTTCCTTGGTACCTTTCCAAGCAAAGCAATCAAACACGTTTTGAAACTATGGTTGAGATAGTGTAGTGCAATCAGACTGGTTTCTGAGGCAACACCCACTTTTTGGGATCAATCAGAGAGAGCGGAGGCTACTCCATATACGGTAACTTTATTAGTAATTTGATTCAAATAAAAGGAGTGATTTTCATTGTAGTTCATAGTAGTAGGAGAATTGAATTCAGAGAGAATAGTTTATTTGAGACGATATTAGTAGAGAAAATGAGTGGAGCATTTACACTATTGGAGCTTGATGGTGAAGCAGGTAGCAGCAGCAATGATACGAGAGTACCAAACGTGGCTGTGGAAATAACACGAGGGTGTAGACTAAGCCTTGAATGGGATGATATGTATGGTAGATGCGTGATATCATTGAGCAAATTTAAAATGGAGGAGCAATTATTCTTTGCTGCGAAACTAAACATTGTGCATATAAATAGACTTCAAGCAGCATTAGATGCACTAGTGAAATATATTGATGAAAACAAATTGAATCAGTGATTATTATTGTTGTAAGTATGCTCAATAAAACTGTTTCTAAATCAAAGATATTTTTCTTTCTATAGTAGGTTAGCGTATATTTTTTAGAGTAGAAAAAAAAAGAATCCCTGTTAGTCTGAAGTTGGTTATGAGAGTGTTAAGACTCTACGAAATGGATAGATTTGAAAAAGAGCAAATCATGGGGAATCTTGTGTTTATGGAAAAAAGTTTGATTCTAGATGATGATTTTCTAGAGCTGTCTATTCAAAGGAAGATATTTTCTCAGGGTATGCTTGTTGATATAATGGAAACTGATTCTTCATCATTAGACTATTGCATGAAGCTTTTACGTTGTGGTTCAAATGCATTTACACAATTTATTGAGATATTAATCACGACACAGCAAAATGATATTGTGGATATGTTTATAAGCACTAGTTTAGAAATTTAGGACGTTTTTTTTCATGAGAAAGATGGAGTTCAAGGATGATTTACTCCTCTCTCTCTCTCTCTATCCAACTCAATTTGTTGTTGGTAGCTCAGTTTACTTTTGGCGGTGAGGGTATCAACACATGAAAAAATGTTCCACTATGCATGTACACACTGGAAAGCTGGTCATCATGTAAGAATTGTACAATGGTTGATGAGTATGATGAAAAGTGCAGATTATGCAACCCGTGCAAATTGCATAGAGGATATGCCGTACAAATTAAAGGTTGTAATTCCTGTCTTGAATTGGTGTGTGACTCTCATCCTAGAGGCCACCTATGCTCCAATTGTCACTATGATAAATGTAATCAGTGGGAGAATACATATCCTGGTATGATTGGAAAGAATCCTAAGCGTGATTTTAGTTTATTGCTAAGAGATTGGTATAGTAGTGGCTTTAGATTGTATTGGGAGGAAGAGCCAGGTCAGCGATTCAACTGTTGGAACGACAAAAGAATTTGGTTTCAACGTCATCGTTGTGAAGACAATGGCTACTATGATTATAAACCCACTGATTTCTATTTGGCTGTGACGGAATGTGATTCGCCACTTGAGGGCACTGTTTGTGACATTGCTTCAAACAAGCAAATTGAAACATGCAAATTCTATAAAATGAATGAGAATAGTATCATTGACTATACAAAGAGATATGACAAGTGTGAAGTTACACTCTACTGTAGAAAATGTGACCCTGACATTGCAGCACATCAGGATCAGTATACTGTGAATTCAGATAATCTACCTGCCTTAGTTGTTCTCGACAAATACCTATACCTAGTAGAAGATGAAATCTAAGGAGTAGAATAGTCGTTTTTATCATGTACATACATTATTTTTATTAATAAACAATTTCACATACATCTTTAGAACACTTTATTCGTAAGGCACTAAAATCAATATTAAATACGCTTATAAGTATATTTTACACTAGAAAGTCGTTTAAACAAGGAAAGTCAACGTAGATGTCGAGATACTGCTTGTAGGTATAGCCACGACATCTGAACATGAAAAAGAGTAGAGCATGAAAGCCACTTGTCTTAGTCGTTAAATCCTGTACTCTCTTTGGATTTTGAATAATAGTTTTCCCAATGTGACGTTGATTGGTGATTGTATGGGGGACAAGAAGTTTAATGTTGTTGCCATTGGCTCTTAGATTTTCCACTGCCAATGCAACAGAGCTCATGACCTATTGTTTTTGGACATGAAGAATTGCCGATGTGATAATGACATTTGCATCGGATGCTGCGGGAAGTGTTTTTCTCAAAATGAAATTCAACGGGGTTAGTTGCAACTTTATGTCAATCTTGACATTGGGGGGTAACCATCGGGATATTGAATATCTCATGATTTAATTTTCCAACTAAATGATATTCCTGGGTCACTGCAGTAGTCAACTCACCGTCAGTATCAACACCTGATCGATATTCATAGCCCAATGACTGTCCTCTCAACTCCTTATATGCCTTTGGTGTCATCATCATAAATTGTATGTAGCTTGCATAGTTGGATAAATTATTGCTAGTGCTCACCAATGTTCCATTAATAAATACATTAATTTGTTTGAACAGGTTGTGTAGAATACAGTTTTCGTAGGAGAGACCATCGGCAGAAGTTGGAGTTTTATTTTCTGACTTTTTCTTCACTGCAAGATTTAAATCAATAAATATTGATGACAAATCAATGAAATAGTCTTCATTGGAAAATATTTGAAAGTGTATATTTTCCTAGAGGGGTGGATGAAATTATTCATAGTAGCCATACTTGACACTGACATCAACATTTTCAGCATTGAGCAGATTCAATGAGGAACTGATTGATGGATGTGATTCCTTGTGGGGGAGATAAGTCATCTTAAGAGAAGAAATCCTTCTTTGATCTAACAATCTTTTTCTTTTTCTTATTGGTCTTCGTCATTTTATTCCTCAAAGTCCTTGTTGATGTCCTTCGCTTCCCGCCTGGATAGAGACTGACGAGTGAATGACGCGCACGCATCCTTTTCAACCCCTTCCCATTTTGCTGAGATTTTAGTTGCTCACCAACGGCGCTTGCTGAAGATCTAATATTTTCCTTAACACTATCGTTGAAATTCTTACCCGATCCCCAGTCCTGTAGTGTTGAGGCAGCAAAATTTGATCCAGCAGGTACAAGATATTTCCTGGCAAGGGGTAGTGCATAACGAAATAACCTAGCAAACCGGCTACCAAGACCATAGCCAGACATTGTAGTACGCCCCTTGTAGTAGTCCAAACCATGGCCTATTTGACGTGGACTCAGAGCACCAACATAGCAATTGATATCAGGACAGACAAATGGAATTCTTCTATTGTTCATTTTAGGAGGTGCTGTCAACGACGATGGGTCGAAAATGACATTTAATCACAGCTAAACCTTTTGTTATTGCTAGAGGATCACCCAATTCACTTCTTAGTGTTAACTGACAGAGTTCCAAATATGAAGTGTTTACAGGAACATACTGAAGATGCTTTATATTATAGTGATGAACAAGATCATGAGTTTTTTTTCGTTCAAGAACACGTAGGAGGGGGATATTTGAATTACCAACTCTCGATGCTTCCACAAAGGATGTATAAAGAAATATGCAAGAGTCCGAGGTGAAACCAGGTGGATAATCAGCAAAAATAACTTGATCCATCCCGTTAACAGTGCCAGCGTTTTTCCCATTGATCATATTCTGTTTAAAACCAAGAACGTCTCTCATATTAGTATTGAGATGAATTATTTCAGTGTCAACAGGTGAGGTAATGTAAATCCTATCGTGTTCCATTGAATAATTAAAATGGAATGTACCATTCCTACTATATGAGATTTTTCTATTGATTTTACGACACACATCTGTCATACTATCATGTTCAATATATTTAAATTTGACATGTGGATATTCACTAGATTTAAGTGCTTCAACCCTTTCAAACTCGACAAAAGGCGACCAGTCGAATGGTATAGCTTTTATATCATACACACGATCCTTTCTCAGGATATCGTAGGTATTTTTGAGAATACAGTCGACAAGAGCCACTTCATACGCACCGTCGAATTTGATGGCGGGGGAGAGTTTCGTCCAAAATCACTTGTTTTATTCAAGTCGTTGTAGAGAGGATCGGAAACGTTGGACATAAGTTTTACATAGAAATCATTGGGCATTGTCAATATCTTCAACACCGATCCAAGAATCAAAATCAGAGTTGTGTCCTAGCCACTGAACAAGTAACTGTTTCTTACCCCTGTGAGTACTAGTCTTTAATATCTTTTCAATTTGATAGATTTCACTATTATTTTTAACTTTCTGTAGTTCATAGTCATAAAAACCGCCGAGAATCTCTTCATCTTTGGTATCGCGCAAACGATAAGTTATGGGTTTAGTGTCTAGGATTTTTGCCACTTTAAAAATTTCTATGAACCACAAGTAATTACCCTTTTCAAAAACATTAGTTGTTCTATTAATTCGAAGAGTATCACCAGCACTAAATTTTTTCATGACAATCGTTTCATTGGAATATTGTTTCAGAAAAGTATCAATTGTGTCATGATTAGAATGATGAACTTCCGTTGGGGTTGAATTGGACAATGATCGATAAGGTCGTTGATTATAAGTCAACATGATTTTATCTAAATCATGAATAAAAGCAGATGTATTTTCAATGTACAATATCTTGAAATTAAAAGTCGAATAGTTCTTATCAATCTTTCAGCCAATGCTGCCTTTATAGGACTGTGACTATGATAGAGTAGTGTATTATATTTCTCTAGTACTTTTGCAACATGGGGATTGACAAATTCACTACCGCGATCTGTTTGAATTTTCTTATATGAATCCTGTTCGAGAATACTTTCTATAGCCTGAGCAACTTCAACACCTCTCTTTGACCGCAATGGAATGGCATATGCATAGCGACTAAAAAGAGTGATTGCAAGTAGAATGTACTTGTACCGTGTATTGTGACGTCTTTGAATCTCATCTAGAGTTAAGAGATCTGCTTGCATTTTATGCAATGGGGAAAAGGCCTTAGTTTTTTGATAATGATTAGCACGAAGCCTATGATTTCTATGCAGAGTGTAACTTGATTCATTTCGTAGATAGTCTTGTACACTTTTAGTGTGAACACCAGTGACTTTGGAAAGAGTGGTGGGGGAACTTAAACTTCCCACTTCACCTATATTTTCCTAAGCACTTTTCAGAACTTCAACCATTTAGAACGTAAACTCGTAGTGTAACGTCCGCTACCCTTTTGTATACTAGTGGCTGGCGGTGGTGGTGGTGACCTTGACTTGATACGTCTTCGCTTTTGTCTAGCTATTAGTGGTGTGCTCTTTCTCATTGTCAAATCAATGTTTCCACTAGGTGTGCTAGTATTTTCCAAGATTGATTTAAAATCTTCTTTTTCTTCTTCATGTTCATATTTTAATGGTGTTGACGACGAGGGTGCGTGTTCATTTAATTTTTTTTAGAATTTGCCTATTACTAATAAGGCTTTTGAGGAAGTTTAATGTATTTAGAAAGTTGTATAGATGAGCGTCAAATGATAATAGTCCTTTACGATTTGTAACCATATCATAGATTAAATCAAGTAGATTATAGCTCTTGCCCTGAATTATAATCCCCTTCCCATTGCTATCAACTTGAATATGGTCTTGACCACTTTCCATGAGATATGTTATGAGTCGTTTACTTTGTTCACGATATGAGTGGGGCCTTAGATTTCCAATTTTCGACACAATTGAATCCTATTCCTCCTTCTTTTATTGTGTTCCAGAAGCAGCAGCAGCAGAAGAAGAAGAACCCTGAGGAGATGGTTCTTTTTATGATCAATACCACTGGCCTTCGCACGATAGGGCTTATGTTTGTCGACTCGGCGAAGTGCATCTTGAAGTAAAAGCAGTTTTTTATCATCCTCAATATTCTCGTTGTCAATGAATTTACTCAGATTGTCCTCAAAGTGTTTCACAGGTGAGAGAGCGAGTTTTATTGGAGTCAATTTATAGGGTTTAGCCATCTAGAGAAAACTGTTTACAAGTCCTTCAATTATCGGTAGTAAAAGTCTGAAAGAGCTACCGCCCGCCTGAAGAAGACGTTTCCTTTTAAAATTCTTTCCTTTGTTTTTAGAGACCAATGTAAGTACAATGGAACGATGTTGCTTTGCCTGTTGCTTAACTACTTCTGGCAGTTGAACATTGCCCTCAGTCAAATTTAAACAAAGTTCGGATATTAGATTAATGAAATCATTGTCAACACCTTGTTTGAGTATAGCTTTCCTAAGTGGGGGTTTTGAAGTGCTTAGAACTGAAAATAAATATCTATTTTCATGTAGTTTCTTCAGTGTCATGATAGCAACTAAAAGGTCTTTTTACTCTTCACGGGGAGATATACTGTGATTTCATTGTCAAAAATATCTGTGACTGCACGCAAATCCTCGGGTGTATTTTGATTAAGATCCAATAGGATGTAGCCGTAGGGTTTATTAGTTGCCTGATTGTACGCTCAGAGCAGAAATTTAGGTGCCCTGGGTATATTTGTTTATTGAGGGTTATTAGCGAGCTATAATCACGAACAACTCTGTAGATGATATAGTAGGTGCAGTTCAATGCAAGTGTTCGCATACACTTGCTCTGATGAAAGAGGTTGTCTAGAACCAGAGTAATTGAATTCTGTTCATGATGAGAGCGAACAGTGAACAGTTGTAGCATTTCCTGGGACTATTGTTCAATAGATTCAGCCAGATCGTCAATAATCAGCCAAGATTTTGGTTCAATAATGTTGAAAACATCAAGTCCCTGTATGAATTGTATCTGCACGAACCCTGATATGGCAATTGATTTTATTTTATCGTATGACTCCTGCCAAATACTGTAACAATAGTAGATTTTTTCGGCTTTTCCACAAACATTTTATCGCAATTTTTAATTATTTTAGTTAAGAGTGTTGTTTTGCCTGACATTAATGGACCGCAAAGAAACGATCTGAAGGGTGTTTTAAATTGATACATGTTCCCTTCAACAGTTCACCTACAACTAACTGTAGACTATAGTTGTCTAATGACTAAATAATTTCGCTATTAGTACTACTACTAGTCCGTTCAAGAATAATGAGAAGAACAAAATCAATAAAGAACCATATTTCTTGTATTATTAACATAAAAAAACAACACTTTACAAATAATACATTACAGAAAAAAAACACATTGAACAAGAAAAATACACTTAAGATTTTCTTTTTAAATTTATTTATAGGAAAAAAACATAAACATTTATTTTAAAAATGCACTAGAAAAAAAGCACTTTAATAAATATACTTTATTTATTTATAACAATACAAAATTTAATAGAAAATACACTTAAAATAATATCACTTATTTTTACACCATTTTTTAATTTGAACACAATAACATGTATATTTACAAAAGCACAAAAAATCTGCTCTAAGAAAAAAAAGATACCGTTGGTGGCGGCGCCCCCCACTGGCGGCCGGCCAGGCAGCCGAAGACCCCCCCCCCCCCCCCCGGACCACAAGCCCCCCCCCCCCAAGGTTTCGGGAAATTTATTTTATTGGACTTTACTCAAACCGAGACTTTCCCTATGACTAACACATTCGGTTCGGTCGGAAGTTTAATAGTGCCCCAGGGGGAGGGTAGTCACACCGTCTTGACAAACATAGACCTTGTCGGAAATGGTACTCATGGCAACTTTTTCTATATTTACAGTGAAGTTCCTTTAGTATAACGAACGAATTGCCAACAATTTTGCTCGTGGAATTGTATTTTCAACAATACAATTCCTATAAACGTCCATGTCGAAATTTTTATCCTTATAGCGCGTGGATACTCCTTTGCAACGTTTTTTGATTTCCTTGTCGTGTGTCAGTATAAAGTACACCTTCTGACTTACAAACATACCACGGGAAATCATGTCACTTCCCGTTTCTGATTTTAAAAATAAAAGTTGGTTTGGCGCCCGACGTTTCACTAGCTCTGGGTAGACCTCCCCACTCCAGTTGGTGTAGTCCATCCGCGAGCTTCACCATGCGCCGAATCACCAAGTGGATTTATAGTTTTTACTTTTAACAGTAGAGAATCTGTGTCCCCGTAGAAGACCTCTGCTTGTCCCTTCTCCGGCCACTTTACCCTAGCCACATTGTAGTAGAATTCCAACATAAGCTTTTTAGAGATCTCCAAGATCACACTGCCTGCAGCAATATTTTTATTCAATACAATGCTTCTTTTTTTCCTATTCATTAGTACCATGTCCGGGCAAATGATTGTAAAGGAAGTGTAATTTGTATCTGCAATAATTCGAGCACATTGTTCGGGATCTGTCACGACGTCACAACGATTCCTACAACGAACACTTTCGCACATTTTACCAAAAGCCGAATTTAAAATGAGCTTATAGTTTTCTTATTCGGCTTTTGTCTGCGCTTCAGAACGTTTTTTGACAAAAGTGTCAACAAACGTTTTCAGATAGGGTTTTTGACTAAACTGGAGGGCTCTATGAACCATCGCGACATTGAAACCGTTGTTGCACATCCATTTTAAAGCCACATGATGTACAACAATATTTTTCTTCGGCAGGAGGTCGGCAATAAGTTTTGTTTTGAAGGTGACCAATGCAGTCCGTCCACCTCGACCAAAAGTCTGTTGCGGGGACTCAAACAGTCCCTAGACACAGGTCTATTGATCCATGGAAAAACAAAATCCTTTACCGAATCGTAAAGCTCAACTGGTATCTCCCCATCAATTTCAAAAAGCCATCCAACCGGCCCATTCTCCTCAACACTGTCAATGTTGGGGAAATTGGAGGCTTGACGGTAATTGAGCCATTTATTGTCATCGCAGAATAACGTGTAATGAGTCATGGCCAAGGAGTAGAGGGAATTCATATCAAGGAACACTGCATCCGATTTTGTTCCCGTCTCCTCTCCAGTTGGATCAGTTTCCAAGATACGATCCCCATTAAAAAAGTATCCACCCCTCATTGACCTCTCGATGAACAGGATTCTGATCGATGTCAGTGATCAGCCCGATTTTTTCCCCGCTAATTTATAGGATGAGGTCCATTACCAGATGAGGAGATGAAAAATAATATCCTAAATCAAGATTAAATTCCTCGTATATTTTGTCCGTATTTTTACACATAATGCCTAACAAAGTTAACACATCACTCGACAAATACAGCTTGCAGTAGTCGAACTCATTTTTACACCCTACCTCTGCCCACACGTTTTTGGCAAAACTGTACTCATCAGGAGTACACCTACAATCGTGTAGACTGTCGTAAAACGATGCGATGGAGGGAATAGTTTCCTCGGCAAATCTCGACATGGAGCTGTAATAATCATAAGGATATATGCCCTTGACCGTCAAAAAATCATATAAATCATTTGGAAATTGTTGCTTGAGAAGGGAGAAAGCGTTGCAGCCGTCATCGTTTTTCTGCGCTTGAATTAATTCGCTCAAAGATTTGGGGAAAAACTGAAGGAATCTAAAAAGCGAATTTTATTCGTGTACTCAAATTCGTCTTCAACATATGTCCACATAAATTCCAAAACACGCAATTTTTCCGACTATTTACGAATGATTTTGTAGGAAAAGCTGTCTACCACCCATGCATCATCCATAGCTCCATTTCTTTGAAGATATGCCATTGCTGGTAGCACATACTTCAGATCATAGTTAGAATTATGTATAAAAACCGGAAGAAAGAGTTGTTGTTTAATTTTTAAATTACATGAATTGTGAGCCCACCCCCGAAAGTTAGTTTTCCCCGTTGAATTGGGGTCAATAAGGTGATTGTGATCCTGGAAAGCGTCTTTTGGGGCAAGAGCATCCCTACAAACCCAACAAATTGCCCCCTTTTCTAGTGCCCGTTTCTCAGTATCTGATAATGACATTGGGTAGTTGGTGTGACGCAATCGTGAAATACATTTATTTGCTGTTTTTATTAAACACACCAATAATTTCTCCATGCTAACCTCCTCATCCATAGTAAAAAAAACTCTTCCAATTGCATTTTATTGCTGGAATAGTGTCGGGCTTGCGCATAGGAACACGCAACGAGTTTGTTTTCCTTGACTATATTTGGTCTTGATGGGTCCGATACCTCCAACAGTCTTGATTCACAATCCAAAGATACTTTATCAATCTGTAGTAGGTAATTTTGGAAGTTTTTAAATTTTAAAGTAGCTTCGTCCACTGTCGGTATTTCTATTCTTTGATTGCCATGAAGTTTGCAATATCTCATGTGATCCGCGAATGTTCGTTCAGATCTGAATGAGGAAAGACACATGGGGCAATAGTTACATTCCCCATGTTTTTTGCCTCGATATAAAAGTTGACTTATTGTCATAACGGTGAAAAATGAGCCTAGGAGTTTACATCTTTGGGAGGCTCATAGACAATCAAAACCCAATTTTTAACATTATCTACCATCGGTGTCCTAACTGAATATAAAACCCCTTTTTTATTCGGTTTCTTTCCCCCATTTACAAATTCTGTGTCATACTGGAGAACAACTACCCCCAACCCGAGATTTTCACTTGCTTTTTCAAATATGGTTATTTCTTTTAAGGACACCGGATACTTTCCCTCTAAACAATCAAAATTTACTTTAGGGAAATCGTTTCCACCATTACGTGTAAGTCTGTCGAGATTTTTCATTGTTGAATCATAGTTCAATGTTTTATGAGCTGCTGCTAAAAATGCATATTTAAAGCATTGCAGCCCCATTTCAAAACCGAAACCCTGAACCCCCCCCCCCCTGT
>JAPEVW010000337.1:127500-155340 GCA_027921565.1 Artemia sinica
TACCCCCCCCCAGTATTATATTGACCATAACCCAACTCTTTTTCTTACAAATCCCTGCCATCGTTAGATAATTCATTAGTAACGAAAGGGGCAGAACCCTCCATTGAGCGCTGCCCCCCTTCAATTACACAATACACAGTCCCAAAAGATGACAATTACAGATCTTTTTCATTATATATGACACGCTAGATAATTGCTATCTGTTGCGAACGTTACTTTACCCTGATATACCTGGATACTTGCTTTGAACATAGCGAATTCTTGTCAATTCGAACAGCATTAGAGGTAATTAAAAGACAGCTATAACGAACAACCTTTGCACATCACTTAAAGTAAAAGCCAGATTTAAATTTTGTTAAATACTAATCACCAAATCCGAAAGACATATTGGCAGATATATATAGGAAAAAAGGATTATGATAAATCAAGAATAATGTATATTTACCTACCAGCATAATTCTTTTGTTCTCCATTAGAAAAATGTACAAATTTGATTCTAACAGGCTTATCACAAGTTCTATTATTCACCTGATCCAGAAAGATCAATTGCAGCTTAATTTATACCGGAGAAACACTAGTATAAGCCTTCCAGCTGTAAACCAGTATTTCTAGAATGAGACCACCTTTGAATACGCAACTTGACGATTTCTATTTTTTGGTTATTGAACTTAAAAAAAAATGTCTGCCAAGTCTTGTACCTTTAATATCAATTGATGCATGCTAATGAACATAAAGTAAGCAAAGTATAACATAGATGTGAGGGGCTATTCAATCTCTTTGAAAAGGTGTAGAGCATCAAGCAAATAGCATGGTAATTCCTAGGGCATCATGCAAATCCATACGACATTGTGAGGGGATACTCACTCTCTTTGAAAAGGTGTATAGCATCATGCAAATAGCATTGTAATTCCTAGGGCATCATGCAAATCCATACGACGTTGTGAGGGGATACTCAGTCTCTTTGAAAAGGTGTAGAGCATCATGCAAATAGCATGGTAATTCCTAGGGCATAATGCAAATTCATTATAAGCATTCTACTCATACTTGGGTTAGATTTGCCAGGGGGTTGAAATGGAGAACTAGTTCTTTCAATGGAGATGACGCATAGCTTTACGTTGCACCCTGTGAACGAGCGTTATATTTTCAGTTTCTGTATGAAATTAGATTTGAAAAGAAGCAAGCTATTATTTCTACTTTTGAGTTCTTTTTACTAGCCTAGAGCTGAGATAGGTCATTTGATCGAGCGGAGTTTAGTATAGGGAGAGCCATGTATTATATGAGATATCTTTTCTGGGGGAAAGGAGAGTTTTTCAGGCAATTTTTGAGGTGGATGACTATGGTTTGTACAGTGGTGCCTTGGGCCAATTAGTGTGGAGAATATATACCGTGGGAAGTACACTTGTCGTATCACTACTGACTACCGGAAATCAGCAAGGGCACAACACGTAGAATCCTTGGCATGTTAGAGTTGGTTGATGCAGCGAAGTGCCATAGGACTTACATTAGTGGCTTCAGGACTAACCCTGCTAGCCAATTAGGTTTACAAAAATGGGGGGCAGAACAGTCCATGAGAGACATTGAGTTTCTCAAACACGATACCATACCCTAGAGGAGGCCAGTAGTGTCACCGGTGACACAGTGCTACATACCCTGGCATCGGTACATCTTACAGTACCTAAATTAGGTGCCTCTGTTTTACCAGCTTATTAATAAAACAGATAAATTGTAAGATAAATGAAAAAAGAGGATAAAAGAGAAGTTAATTTTACACCGTCTGGATATTTTTCAGCAATTGCAGTGGTTTTGCCAGCCAGAATCAATACGTAATTCCAGGGAAATTTTGGCGCTTAGGGGAAGCGGCTGATCAGTAGCAACCCATGTAGTATCAAGCTGGCCAAAAAACAGTTGGCTAATGCATTATTAAGGGTCAATTGATGGTGAAAATTTTATCCAAAATAAGAGATTAATAACAAAAATAAATATTGTAAGCTTAAGGAACAATCGGAAAAAAAAGCTTTAAATGTAAGAGTATATTTTGTAACGACTACTGTTAGCACTGCCGTCAGTTTCGGGGGGAAATTACCCCTTCTATATTTTTGATCCAAATTTTGTGTGAATTCCATTTTTCGAATATGAGCTTTTTTGTCCTGTTCAAATTAAAGGCTCTTGCAGAAGCGCTACAGGATGAAGAGATCAATCAGACAAAAAGTAGCAGCAATAGTAGTAGGAGCAGCAGCACTAGTGGGTTTCTTACCCTTTCCTAGGTGATTTGTGAAAAATTTATGGTTTACTATGTTAAATGCTTGGAACTGGTTGATGCTTTTTTTTTGGCGTTTGTGACGTATGTTAAATTCAGGATTTAAGATGTTTTCTTTGCTATTTCGGCCTATTCTGAGCTCAGTCTCTTAGCCCTAGTAGATATATGGTGTCTGAAACGTATTATTTGAGATGTTTACTTTGGTAGTTTGGGGTTGACTTGGGTTAAATTTTGGATTTGAGAGATTTAGTTTGCTCTTTAGGGCTTTTCTGAGGTACGTTTCGTAGCCTTTGCAGGTGTATGTTGTCTATAGCTCATGATTGGGATGCTTAGATTACTAATTTGGACTTTCCCGACCTAGCCTTCTTCATTTTTTTGTGTGTCTTGTGTTAAATTTCTTACTTGGGATGTTTACTTTGTTTTTTTCTGATTTGACTTATTGGTGCTTTCGCTGTCTAGTCTGACGTCTGACATCATCGCAAATGACGGAGCTCGATTCTTTGCTTCTCTTAAATGTAAATTTGAGAGAGCTGGAAATTTTCCGACATTAGTTTGATTATGTTCCACAAATCTCTTGGCATTTCTATTCTTTAAAATCATAAACTTGAAGTACAGGGCTTTACAGCCAATAGCTTCGATTTGATTGACAGAAATATTGAATTGTAATAGACCCTCAGCCAAACGAATTGTATGACAGTAGAACCCATAGTTAAGCTATAGCTGCATTATAAATTGACCAGAAGAGGATGACACTTAAATTTGGTGATTTTAAAGTTGGTGCTCTGTATATCAAGCTTTATGGTTATTTTTTGTGCGGCTTATGAGATTCCAGCCAGTTTACTCGGTTAGTGGCAATTTATTAGCAATGATTTAGGCATAAAACAGGTTTTTCGAGAGGCAATTGAAATTAAAATCAAAATAAACAGTAATATTTCTTTAAATAGAGATTTGGGGGAATATTCGCTAAATGCCCTATATTCAAATTTAATTAGAAATGATTTAACTAGTTATATTAGAAAAATGTCTAAAGCTCATGATTGGGATGGTTAGATTGCTAATTTCGACTTTCCCGACCTAGCCTTCTTCGATTTTTCTTGGTGCCTTGTGTTAAATTTCTGACTTGGGATGTTTACTTTGTTTTTTCTGATTTGACTTCTTGGTGCTTTTGTTGTCTAGTTTGACGTCTGACATCATCGCAAATGACGGAGCTTGATTCTTTGCTTCTCGTAAATGTAAATTTGAGAGAGCCGGAAATTTTCCGATATTAGTATGATTATGTTCCACAAATCTCTTGGATTTTCCTTCTTTAAAGTCATTTTATAGCTTCGATTTGTTTAACAGAGATATTGATTTGACGTCTTGGTGCTTTCGTTGTCTAGTTTGAGGGGGTATTGTTTGAGATTATTCATTTACTATTTTTCATGCTTTTACTTGTGATATTGGGATGGCCTAGGTTTAATAAAGATTACTTGCATTTCCATAGCTTTAAGTTAATTTAGATCAAGTTTGCACCACTAAAGCCACTAGATTTGCGCCAGAAGTGTAGCCCATAGCAAACTAAATGTCCAAAATCATAGGTTTTAGACAATTCACCCAAACGACTGCTAAGAAAGGTAGCTAAAAAAATCCCGAAACAGCAAAATAAACATCTCAAATCCTAAATTGAGCACAAGTCAAAACACGAGCACCTAAAAAAAGGCATCATTGAAACTCCTACTACTAGTTTTACTGCACTTAATACTGCAACTGCAACTACACTGACACTACTACTACTACCACTATCACTACTACTATTACTGCTACTACTACTACTTCCACTACTACATTCACTACTAGTACTACTACTGCTACTTCTACTACTTCTACTGCTCCTACTCCTACTACTATTGCTACTACTACTACTACTACTACTACTACTACTACTACTACTACTACAACTACTACTACTACTACTACTACTACTACTACTACTATTACTACTACTACTACTACTACTATTACTACTAGTACTACTACTACTACTACTACTACTACTGCTACTACTACTACTTCTAATAATCCTAACTAAGAAAAGTCAGAACTAGCAAACCAATCATATAAAATCCTACACCCTTTTGACAATCTGTATGCACGTAGAGTGTTTTTATTTAGTTAAAATTCCCCTTCAATATTCTGTCAAATTTTTACTGTCATACGCGTAGCCTTAACTGTACTAGCATCATAGCAGTAGTGGTAGCAGTGGCAACAGTATTAATAGCAGTTAGTGGCAGGTGCGTGTTACCTTTAGGTCAGTTAAACATTCACTCATGATGCTGCAGAAATTTCTTTTTGATATGGTAAACCATTCCAAAAACGCTGCTGATATGCCCATTTAAGCAAACTGCATGCACATAGTATGTTTTGATTTAGTTCAATTTTCCCCTCAACATTTCTTTAAAATTTAATATCAATATACTCAGCCTTCATTGTCCTTCGCCACAGAAGCAACAGTTTTAGTGGTGGTAGTAGTAGTAGTAGCAGCAGAAGTAGTAGTGGTAGTTGTAGTAGTAGTAGTAGTACCTTGCAAATATTGCCTTTTTTCAGTTGATCACGTCGCTTACTATTTCTAGAAACTTCGAAATATACTTAGTCATTCTTGAGCTACGCCTTTTTGACAGCCCGTACGCACATAAAGTGTATTAATTTAGGTCAACACTCCTCGCAACATTCTCTGAAAGGCTGACCTGAATACTCTTCTTCTTTTTGGAAAGTAAAGGTCAAACATACCCACCTTAATCAATATCCTATACTATATGTAAACAATGAGCGAATTTCTAACTTACAGCCCTTACCCTGATGGGCAAGGGGATTTAACAACCCCAAAGGCACAATTACCGGACCATTCAACACTGTTGAACAGAACGGCTGTCTTAAAATTTTGATTGGATATATTTTGAGAAATTTTATAACTTACAGACCTCTCCCTTCAGACTGTGGGGGTCATGTTACCCCTAAAGACATTTATTCGTGTGGTAAGGTACGGGTGTCATCACTTATTGGTGCAAAAATGGTGCTACACAAAATACTGGAGGGGGAAGCCCCTCGTGGTGCCAAATATTATAATGAGATGCCTTCGCTTACCACAACGGTTCTGTAAATATAGGGTTTTTTATTACCCAATTTACAATATACCCTGCCCCAGTGTATGATAACGTGATCGAACGGTCAAATGGCCAAATTCTAAGGCCAAGGGTGCACCCAACTCGGGTCACCACTAAAAATCTCTAACTATCTCCTTGGAGGTAACGAATTCCCCTGTCAATATAATAATGACAGTATCTCGTAACTCTGTTCCTACTCTGTCTGGGTTCCTGGAAAAATAGTCTACACAGCTGTAGAAAATAGCTTACTTGTAATCTTCCAAAATATATCAAACTCAAAACTCTTACAATTAACGAATACACTCTAAGACACGTCTTTGCGCGCGCACCTCTAACCAAAGGCGATGAATGGCCGAATCAAATTAGACTCTCAGCATCCTTTGAAACTTTTCAAGCTGTAAATTTAAGCTGTATGAGTTATTGCTCACCTGGCTTTTTCAGACACTTGCTAATTAGTGGATTCCTTCAGACGTCTCAAAATAAAAGCTTTCCCATGGTTTAGATATTAAAAATAAATGAAGTTAAATTTATGAAAAGGGCATTTTTCTGAAACAAAGGGGTCAAAGGTCCCAACACCTTCCTCCTAAGAAAAATGACCGTCTCCACGCTATAGGTCAGAGTACAAAACAGAAAACATAAAATAAAACATCAACATCAAAATAACCAAACTTGTTTATCTTCTCTTCATTCTTTCACCAGTGCCTGTGCTTCCACCACTTGGCTCAGAATCTGTCGTCATCCACACGTCTCTACTGTAGAACCACCATGGTCTCTATCGTATGGCATCCACATTTGGTTTTAAGAATTAAAGTTCCCAAGATTCGCAGAAAATGATCGTGCTCAGTACAATCAAAAAATAACTTTTCTCGACATTTGAGAGGAGCAGAGAATCAGTTTCTGGCACATTCGATGATGCCAGCCATCATGAAAAATTAGCTGCACTACCCTCTTAATTTCCATCTGTGGAAAAAAAACACATCTCAATTAAAATTTAAGTTGCCCCTTGGCATAATTACAAATAATCTAAGGCCGAAAATGCAAAGGCCTGTAAATACTGTAAGGGTACAGGGAAATCAGCTAAAAGTTTTAGCGAATCACTAATCAGTTCACTCCGAGTTCCCTCTCCTGGAATAATCAAACGAAGAATAGGCGTTGATACCGACTGAAGATGAAATTTAGGTACCGGATAAGGTTTGTCGGAAATAATTTTCGATTCCCTTGAAGAGTAACAACTATGAATAGGGTTACTGGACAAAGGTTTGGGTGAAATATGATGTGACTGGGAGCGAGTATCCCCCAAGGACTCCAGATCAGAGAGGCAAAATCTCGGTAAAAAGATCACAACTTGTCCGCCAGTTGTGGATTGAGGAAAAGGGTTATCTTTCCTACCTTCCCGCAAGGGATCTTCCCCAAGGGTTTCCTCCCCCTCGTAAAGGATCAAAATCGCTTTTGAGTTGATAAAACAAGTCTCAGGTTCCTTCCCAAATTTTTTCAATGCAACCCAACATTCAATATCTCTCAACCTTTCTCCAACCCGTTGTAAGTCGTTCAACTCTATTTTGTATTCATCTCGTTTTATTCCCCATGGGTCTTGGACCTCTTTGTCCCGCCTATTATTAATATTAGCTAGGCACAGCCCATCCGAATTTTTTTTTCCTCCCCTATATTTTTATCACAATCGGGACATGCCGTCAGCATTCCCGTCATCTGTCCCCGGTCTTGATTTTATTTCGAAATCATATTCTTGAAACCACAGGGACCATCGTGCCAATCGTTGGTTATCTGGCTTCATTATATTTAGCCATCTCAATGGGTTGTGATCTGTCACTATTGTAAATTTTCGTCCATATACATAATAGTCGAGTTTTTTTACCACGTATATTATTGCAAGACATTCTTTTTCAATTGTGCTGTAAATTAATTCTGCTTTTGACAATTTTCTGAATATAAATATGATTGGGTGTTCCCACTTCTCAAAATTTTGAGATAAAAATGTCCCTAATCCGTAATCTGAACTGTCATTTTGTAGCACAAATGGTAAGGAAAATCTGGATTCTCAGTATTCTTTCACTACAAAGAGCATCTTTAAGTGTATCAAATGCTTTTGTTCAATTTCCGACCATTTAACGTGGTCTACGACACCCTTTTTTGTTAACTCTGTCAAAGGTGTAGCAATCGTTGCAAAATTTGGTATAAATCTTCGGTAATATCCCGCCAATCCCAAAAATGACCGAACTTTTTTCTTTGTATTTGGGACTGCTGCGTTTTTAATTTTTTCCGTTTTTTTCCCTTAATGGGGTTATGATACCGTTCCCTATTTTGTGCCCCAGGTATTCTGTCTCTGACTGCACCAATCTTCATTTTTCTATATTCAAAGCTAAGCCAGCTCTCCTCAGCCTGGTC
The DNA here is from genome assembly GCA_027921565.1 of Artemia sinica. Classification (NCBI taxonomy): domain Eukaryota; kingdom Metazoa; phylum Arthropoda; class Branchiopoda; order Anostraca; family Artemiidae; genus Artemia; species Artemia sinica. The sequence goes on from JAPEVW010000337.1 coordinate 135,301, forward strand.
AACACTTGTTCCATATGAGTTATTAATTAAAAAAAAAACTTTTTCCACAAAAAAGTTTTTCAAAGAAAAGTAAAGAACTCCATTAAACAAAAAATGAGCAAAAATAAAATCAAATAATCTACCAAGATTGAAACAACCACCAATCTGCATTGATAAATAAATGAAACCCAAAACGAACAGAAATTACAATAAATAACCGATTCAAACTCAAAACGAGCAGAAATTAACATAAGTTGGGCGCAAAACCACTGTGCCATCCATGTTTTTACTTTTATAACTTTAATAAATCAAATAATATAAACATTTTGATTACTATATATCAGTATATGTATATTAAACTGACAATGCACATTCATTTGTATTTTTTCAGTAAAGTGCAAATTTTGTTCTGGCCATGGGAAGGCATAGGGGTTTTGCGCCCCACTTATGTTAATTTCTGCTCGTTTTGAGCTTGACTCGGTTATTTATTGTAATTTCTGTTCGTTTTGGGTTTCATTTATTTATCGATGCTGATCTGTGGTTGTTTAAAGCTTGATAGATTATTTGATTTTATTATTGCTCATTTTTTGTGTAATGTAGTTCTTTACTTTTCTTTGAAAAAATTATTTTCTGGAAAAAGTTTTTTTAATTAATTTCTGTTCGTTTTATATTGACATAGTCTTTACAGGGAAAAAGAAAATAATAATTTAAATCTTTTCGTTTTTTAAGATTTTATAGTTTGGCCAGCTATTTGTATGCTGGAGACAAATTTTCAGCAATTTTTAACAACATAAACCCTTTTAAAAATGCTCCCAGGGCATAATTTACAACCCATGCCCTGAAGACTGTTGGGGGAGTGCCCTACTCAAAGGTACAGTTTCCTGAACTTTGAACTGCGTGGAACAAAATGGCTATCTCAAAATGTTTAGTGGATACGTTTGGGAAAATGGTGGGCGTGAGATCACTTTCAATTATTAAAAAAAGCACTAGCACTTTCAATTTCCAATTGAATGAGCCCTTTTGAAGTTTCTAAGCTTTCAATAAAAACCGTATACGCCCCAAAGGCATAATTTACAACTCTTGCTCTGAGGGCTGTGGGGGAGGGGGTCGTCATCCTCAAAGACCTAATTTCCAGAACTTAAAACTACGTTGAATAAAATGGCTATCTAAAAGTTTCGATTAGATGTGTTTGTGGAGGAGGTGGGTGTGAGAGGCGGGTTAGTTGCCCACTAATCCCTTTCGACTATTAAAAAGGGCACTAGCCCTTTGAATTTCCAATCAAATGAGCCCCTTCTGAAGTTTCTGCGACAACGCCTTCTATAAAAACCTTATATGCCACCAGGGCATAACTTAAAACTCTTGCCCCGAGGGTTGTAGGGACTGTCCTCAAGAACATAATTTCTATCTGGAAATCCACTACCCTGAACAAAATGGCTATCTCAAAATTTTGATTGGATGTATTTCGGGAAATGGTGGGCGAGGAAGGTGTGTTAGTCGCCTTCCAATCACTTTCGAATCTTCAAAGGGCACAAGCCACTCCAATTTCCAATTGAATGAGCCCTTTTGAAGTTTCTACGCCAACGCTTTCAACAAAAACTTTATATGCCTCAGGGCATAACTTACAACCCTTGCACTGAGGGCTCTGAGGGGGTTATCATCCTAAAAGACAAATTTCCAGAACTTTCAACTACGTTGAACAAAATGGATATCTAAAAATTTTAATCCGATGTGTTTGGAAAATGGTGGGCATAAGAGGGGCGTTAGTCAATATCAAATCACTTTCAAATACTAAAAAAGGCACTAGCCCTTTCAATTTCCAATTGAATGAGCCCTTTTGAAGTTTCTACGACAACGCTTTCAATAAAAACTTTATATTCCCCCAGGGCATAACTTACAACCCTTGCCCTGAGGGCTGTGGGGGGAGGGGTTTTCATCCTTACAGACCTAGTTTCCAAAACTTTCAACTGCGTTGAAAAAAAGGGCTATCTAAAATTTTTTAATGGATGTGTTTGGGGGAATAATGGGCATGGGGGGAGGGAGAGGCTAGTTGCCCTCCAATCACTTTCGACTATTAAACAGGGCACTAGCCCTTTGAATTTCCAATTGAATGAGCCCCTTCTGAAGTTTCTATGATAACGCATTCTATAAAAACCTTATATACCCCCAGGGCATAACTTAACACCCTTGCCCCGAGGGTTGTTGGGGAGTGTCCTCCTCAAAACATATTTTCTATGTGGAAAGAAACTACGCTGAATAAAATAGCTTTCCCAAAAATTTTGATTGGATGTGTTTGGGGGAACAATGGGCGTAGGGGGGGGGGGGGGGTATAGTTGCCCTCTAATCACTTCCAACTATTAAAAAGGGTACTAGCCCTTCGAACTTCCAATCGAACGAGCCTATTTTGAAGTTTCTACGACAACGCCTTCTATAAAAACCTTATATGCCCCCAGAGCATAACTTAAAAAACCTTGCCCTGGGGGTTGTGGGGGATGTCCTCCTCAAAAACACATTTTCTTTCTTGAAATCAACTACGCTGAATAAAATGGCTATCTCAAAATTTTGATTAGATGTGTTTAGGGGAACGATGGGCGTGGGGGGGGGGGGGGGCTAGTTGCCCTTCAATCACTTTTGACTATTAAAAAGGGCCCTAGAACTCTCGATTTTCAATCGAATGAGCCCCTTTTGAAGTCTCTACGACGACCCCTTCCATATGAAGTGCCCTGCTCTAAAGTAAAAAAATAATATATGGTACATTGTGCCAACATTGTTCTTATATGCCCTCAGGGAATAACTTAAAACCCTTGCCCCGAGGGTTGTGGGGAGTCTCCTCCTCAAAAATATATTTTCTATCTGGAAATCGATTACGCTGAACAAAATGGCTATCTCAAAATTTCGATTGGATGTGTTTGGGGGAATGATGGGCGTGGGGGGCTAGTTGCCCTCCAATCACTTTGTTCTATTAAAAAGGGTGCTAGCCACCCCAATTTCCAATCCGGTGAGCCCTTTTCGAAGTTTCTAAGACAACTCCTTTGATACGAAGTGCCTGTCGAAGAAAGAAGAAAAAAAACACATTGTGGCCACATCGTTCTTTACTTAGGCAGTGCTAGCGCGCAGCCTATGATATGTTCATTGAACGAGTTTGAAAATAATATAATGTCATCCCATTTAGGCTCTTGTATATGGTAAGGATTTTAAGATACAGTTTACTAGTCTTTGGAATGTTGCTGGTGCCCCTTTTAGTCCTAAAGGCATATACCTAAACTGGTATAGCCCAAAAAGCGTAATAAAAGCAGTTTTTGCTGAATCTTCTGGGTGCATCTTTACATGCCAATATCCCCTTCTGAAGTCTAAAATTGATATGAATTTTGCGGAACCTACTGACTCTAGAATTTCATCCATTCTTGGTATTGGGTACGCGTCTGATTCGGAAATATTATTCAGTTTTCTGTAGTCTACGCAAAATCGAAATAGGGATAGATGTTATCTTAGCCTAGGTAAATTTGGTGTAGGAAAAAAAAACAGTAATGGATACAGACTTTTGTAATTTTGTAGGTATAAGAATCTAGTTATAACCAATACGGTGTTTGGTCATAAAATGGCTCATAAGTTACCCTGGTATTCACGTAATGGTAAGACAGCAAACCTCATTGATTATGTTATAGTAAACCGAAGACTGGCAGGATCAATACAAGATACTAGGGTATATAGGAGTGCCGTTATTCTTGTTAAAAATGAAGATCACCATCTAGTAGTGTCAAGGCTTAATTTAAAGCTGAAATATCGGAAGGGTAACTACCTCCCGGGAATTTATGATGTTGATAGACTCCAGGATGAGAATTTGAGAGAAACTTTCCAGGAATAGTTGAATACTAAACTTGAGAGTTTAAAATTTGATAATGTGGAAGATGGTTGGAATAATTTTAAAAAAGTAATTTATGAAGTTGCTGAAGGTGTATTAGGGAAGAAAGCTAGAACTGCAGCTAAGAATATTAGTGAAAAAGCTTTATGTTTAATAGAAAGGAGAAAGGACTTTTACAAAAATTATCTGAGTGAGAGATCATATGAAAACAAAAGGAATGTAAAGAAAGTGGAGCAAGCATTAAAATATGAACTAAGGAGGTATGAAGTGGAGGCAATGGATAAAATTGCCAAGGATGTGGAAGATGCAGCTAGACGGCATAATAGTACAATATTGTACTGGCATATTAACAAATTGAGAAGGAGTAGTCCATCCAGACTTGGCCCAGTTAAAGATAGGAATGGGGCCGTAATTAGCGATAAGGAAAAAACTAAAGAGAGATGGGCCGAACATTTTAAGAATTTGTTTAACCGAGATAGAGTTGCAGGAAAAGATATAGAGGAAAATGAAAAAGTTTGTGATACCTTGGATGTGAAGGAAGATTTGTTTTGTGAGGAGGAATTAGCAACAGTACTAAAAGGATTAAAAATAATAAGGTCCAGGTGCTGATAGGGTGGTAAATCAGTTTCTTAAATATGGTGGCTCTGAGGTTAGAAATAAGTTACTGAAGATTATGAATATGATTTTCGAAAAAGGGAAAGTACCTAACGTTTTTAGGAAAACCTTAATTAAGCCACTTTATAAGAAAGGTGATAAAAGTAAGTGAGGTAATTATGGAGGCATTAATCTGGTCTCTGTAGGTAGTAAATTACTTAGTAATATGATACTTTTCCGACTGAGAGATGCCATAGACAAAGTTTTAAGAGAAGAACAGTGCGGTTTTAGAAAAGGTAGAAGATGTGACGACCAAATTTTCACTCTTAGGCTAATAATTGAGAAGTGCCTGAGTCTTCAAACACCTTTGGTCCTCAGTTTTCTAGATTATGAGCAAGCGTTCGATTCTGCGAATAGAAGAGTTTTAGTAAAGGTTTAATCCTTGTATGGTATACCAGACAAATACATTAAAGTCATTAGTGCTATGTACGAGAATAACACTGCTGCGGTTAAGGTAGGAAATGAGGTTAGCAGTGGTTTTGTATTAAATCAGGAGTTAAGCAGGGTTGTGTTCTATCCCCCTTTACATGGATTATTTTGATTGACATTGTTTTAAGGAGCCCAGGAAAGGCAATGGGAGACCACAGAATCAAATGGGGAGGAAAAAGTCTCCTGGACTTAAATTATGCTGATGATTTAAGCATGCTAGTTGAAAGTGTGAGCAAAGTGAATGAAGTTTTAGAGGTTTTGCGAGTTCAGGGTGCTAGAATTGGTTTGAAAATTAATGTTAGGAAGACTAAGTCACTAAGGCTAAGAATAAGTGAAGATGAAAAGGTAACGTTGGGTAATGAAAAGATTGATCAGGTGGGCAGCTTCACTTACCTTGGTAGTATTATTAGTATAGATGGTGGGAGCAGTGAAGATATTAAAAGTAGTATAGCCAAGAATCAGGGTGTTTTTTTACAGTTAAAAAAAGTTTGGAAGAATAGGAAGATAATTCTGCAAACCAAGAATAGAATATTAGAAGCTACAGTGATGACAGTGATCAAATATGGCTCTGAAGCATGGACGCTCTGAAAATCGGATGAAGATTTGCTAGATGTTTTCCAGAGAAATTGCTTACGGATTGTTCTTGGTACCCGGCTGACTGGCCGTATTTCAAACAATAGGCTATACGAAAAATGTGGTTCAATACCGCTCTCTAGGGCTATAATGAAAAAAGGTCGTTCCCGTCTGGGGTGGGAGGACGTCATAAAGAAAGATTAAAAGGAAATGGGAACTTCGTGGGCGGGTGTAAAAAGGGAGGCTTTGAATAGATTGGAGTGGAGGAGGAGCGTGCGTAGCTGTGTTGGCCTCAGGCGGCTTGGTGCTGCGGTGAGTTGTTAGTAGTAGCAGTATTAGTAATACGACTGGCGCTGCATATTCTGAATTTGATGGTTCTATAACCCCTAAATCGAGCATTCGGTCTATTTCTTTTTTCATTTCTTTCCTTTTAGCTTCTGGTATTCTGTACGGGTATTGTTTTATTGGTTTGTTGTTTTTTACTGGTATTTTATGTACCACATCTTTCGTTTTTCCGATTTGGTCTGTTAATACGTCTGCAAATTCCGTGAATAAATTTTTTAACTGGTCTTTCTAAGCTCGGCTCAGATGTGTTTCCGACGAAACTCTTTCAATGGCATTTATATGTGTTTCCGCCGGGTCTATTGCACCGAGGGGCCGGGTCTAATTCGTTCATATATTTTACATCATTCATTTTCTTTTTCACCTTAAATGGTCCTTTCCATCTTACTTCCAATTTATTATTTCCGTCCGGTAGCAATATGAGGACTTCATCCCCTTCCGCGAATTCGCGCATTCGGGTGGATTTATCGTACCATATTTTCGTTTTTTCTGCGTATTCCCCTGTGCTTGCTTGGCAATTTTATGGTATTTATGCAGCTTTTCTCGCAGTGATAGCAAGTGCGTTATCACTGTTTCTTCATTTTTCTTCTCATTCTCCCATGATTCCTTTAAAATGTCTAACACCCCCCTCGGGTTTGTCCCATATAGTAATTCAAATGACGAGATCCCTGTAGCTGGGTGTGGAGTTTCTCTGTATGCAAAAAGGAGATAAGGAAGCATTTTGTCCCATTGATTAACGTCGTCTCTTACAAAACGTCCCAACATACTAATTAGGGTTCCGTTAAATCTTTCTGTCACTCCATTTGTCTGATGACAGAATGGAGTAGTTAATACTTGTTTTATGCCAAGAATTTCGTATAGTTTGCGAATGTATGTCGATATAAAATTGGTTCCATTATCTGTTAAAATTTCCTTTGGGATTCCGTGACGTGAGACATATTTCGCTAATTCTTCTTTACTGTTTTTGATTTTTGGTGATTTACTGTTCACAATGGGATAGCTTCTGGGTATCTCGTAGCCAGATCATTAATAACTAGAATGAATCTGTTTCCCGTGCTAGATTTCGGGAGTGAACCTACAATATCCATTGAAATTCTCTCAAACGGTTTGCCGAAAATGGGCCTTTTTTTCATTGGAACTTTTTCATTTGGTTTTTTGTATCCGACTAATTGGCAATCTTTGCATCTTTTACAAAAGTTGATAATATCCTTTCTTAATCCTTTCCACCAAAAACGCTGCAAGACTCTATCTCTTGCTCTTTGGTATCCCATGTGTCCCCCCGTTGGGCTTGAGTGAGCCAATTTTATTACCACTTTTCTCAGTTCATGCAGTACCAATAGTTGGAATTTTCTAGGGTTCTCCCCAGTTTCCATTATTTTTTAAAGTAGATTTCCATTACTGGAAAATTGTTTAGAATGCTGATTTTTTTATTCGTTAGTGCTAGTTTTATTTTCTGCAATCTCTATCATGTGTTTGTAATTCTGGGAATTTTTCGGAGGTTACCCCGGGTATTCCGGCTAGTTCATATTTGGTTTTCTCTGGTTCTCTTTCTACGGTCAATATTTCCTCTTGTTTATGGTTATATTACTTTTTGTCTGCCCTTTTTTGGCTTTTAGGTTTTCTTAGTTTTGCATTTTTTATTAACATCACGTCGTTAAATTGAAATGGGTTTTGTATATTTTGGCCATCCTTTTCACACGTGGGGGGCTCAGCCGCCTTTTCTTTTCTTCTTGGTTTCGTGTCACCGCATTTACTTTTTTAATCATGGAGGTTGCTTTTAGTGCAAGAAAGTTCTCGATATTGCCGAATTCTCCCTTTAGTAAAACGTTCTACTGCAAGAGTAGGTACAACCCCTACTTTGAATTCCTTTTCAACCGTATTTCCTTCTTTATTGGCGATTTCTATTATGACCTGAGCCGTCGGACATTTATGTTTTGCTCCATAGTAGCATAGCGCTGCCGCCTTAGTTTCATAGTTTATGTCAATTTTCTTTATTAAATTTATTCGTACATAGGTCTGGTCGAAGCAGGAATCGATAGCTATTTCTACCAATTTACCATTTAGTTCACCACATACTTTGTGTGATTCTGCAAATGCGCAACTTTTCATATTTTCCGGCTTCTAAACCCATGCGGTTCTCTTATAAGCCTGAAACTTTTTCACATTCTCTCGGGATCGATCGTTTCTTGGATTGTCCTGTTTTCCCTTGGGCCCATTGTCCCTTATTCTGTAGTTATTGTCGTGATTTTTGTTCGCGCTGCGGCAACCTGAGGCATAATGTCCACTTTTATTGCAGTTAAAACAGGTAATATCATACTGTTCCTGTTTTTGGTCGTATTTTCTAACGTCTTTATTTGGGCAATTGGTGCTATAGTGGCCGACGGAGTTACAATGGTAGCACGTTAATTCTGTTTGTCTTTGCCATATCTGGCTAGCATTATTTTTATTTTCTGAGTAAGGTTATTCTTTCCTACACTACCTCCAAGCCTTGTTCTTGGTGGGAATGCCTCCCTCCTAATTTCGGTATGCCTGTCTGCTAATTCGGACATTTCTTCAATTGTTTGTGGGTTTTTCTCTTTTAAGTACATTCTCATATTTGGATAGGTATTTTCTAAGAATTGTTCCATCGCTGTTTTATCTACTATTGCCGTTATCTTTTCTTTTACTTCTTCCGGGTCTTCTAACATTCTATAATTTCCGAACTCCAGCCATTTTAAACACATATCTTTCAATTTGTATCCGTATTCTTTATAAGTTTCGTTGTCTCGTTTTCTTTCGCTTCTAAACCTTCTTTGAAAGTGCTCGGGGGAAAGTTGAAACTTTTCAAAAATGGCTTGTTTTACCCTTTCAAAATCTTTCAAGTAGTGCATTGGTAATGCTTTATATGCAATTTGTGCTTTGTAGTTAAGGAGGGACTGTAATTTTGTCACCCAATTTTCTCTCGGCCATCCATTTAATGCCGCCGTTTTTTCAAAGTTGTAGTGGTACAAATGTACATCTTCATTCTCTTTCATTGGTTGAAAGTTTACTGCATGCATTAAATTTACTGTGGACGATCCTTGAGGCTCCTGGGAATATTTCCCTGCAATTATTTGCATTAGTTCTCTTCTATCTTCTCATCTGCCTCTTCCTTTAGTTCTCTGGCTATTCTATCAGCCTCTCCCTTTTGTTCTCTGGCTATTCTATCAGCCTCTTCCTTTTTTTCTCTAACTATTCTGATATTCTCTCTTTCTTCTCTATCTTCCTTCTCTTTTCGTTCTCTAGCTATTCTATATCTCTCTCTTTCTTTTCTATGTTCTTCCATTAACTTTAATATATGTTATGTCATATCCACATGACTAATTTTTGGCGAGCCCCTGCTGGAAATTGAGCTTCTACTACTCCTGCTACTTGGCCTGCTATGATTCTCTTTGTCTTTATATCCTCGTAATTCGTTTTCTGAGTCTGTCCGTTCTATAACTGTTTTCTCTTACCCGCAACTCCCCTGCATTTTGCACATCATCTGAATGGTGAGTTGGTTTTGTTTTACGCATATTCTCATATAATGATTTTTCTCCAAGTATTATCGCCACCGTTTCTATTTCATGTTCTCTCATATTACTGGGTTTCCTAATTCCTGATTGCATTCTTTCTACTTCCATATTTGTTTCTTCTGCCTGGGTTTCTCTATCCTGGAATAATGCTTTCTGAATCTGCCTTAAACTCTTTTCTTTCTCCACGGTTTGTACCAGAGATTACCCTATTACTGATTTTGTTTTGAAGATTTCCCTTTCACAAGTGCCATAAACGTCTATTTCACCCTCTGAGTGATATATGGTTCTATCTGATGGTGTTTTTCTTAGGGTATTTCCAGCGGGAGTCATATACAATTGTGGGTCTGAATAAGATTTTTGGTTTACCGCGGAGGTTTTTTTCGAATTCATATCCAATTCTTTCAATTTTTGTCCCTTTTCTGACCTTGTATGAATCTTCCGTTTTTCCGCCATTACTTCAAGGTTTACTTAACGTCAAAATACTTCTTCTGTCTAAATGAAAATTCTTTTACCAATGTCTCTTCTTATCTTTCCGTGAAAAATTGTTGCGTTTTAATTTGCCAATTTTACGTGGGGGCGCAGCCTCCCTTGTCTTACAAGTTAATTAGCCGCCTGATATACTGATTCATAAATTTTATTTCTTATTGTTGTCTAACTAGGCACAGCCCAGATGATTTTTTTTTTCTCTTCGCTTTTTCTTATATGGAACCACAACAGGCTACTATGTAGGCCAACTCAACTTGTCTCTTCGAAAACGCGGAATTCTTCTACTATCAAATCTACCGATAGGATCTTTCTTGCTGCCACCAGTATTCGGGCTGGTAAACCACCGCTGGCAACATTATTCGTGTGGTAAGGTACGGGTGTCACCACTAATTGGTGCAAAAATGGTGCTACGCCACTTACTGGAGCGGGAAGCCCCTGGTGGCACCAAATATTATAATGAGATGCCCGCGCTCGCCACGACGGTTCTGTAAATATAGGGTTTTTTAATATCCAATTTACAATATACCCTGCCCCAATGTATGATAACGTGATCGAACGGTCAAATGGCAAAATTCTAAGGCTATGGGTTCACCCAACTCGGGTCACCACTAAAAATCTCTAACTATCTCCTTGGAGGTAACGAACCCCCCTGTCAATATAATATTGACGGTATCTCGTAACTCTGTTCCTACCCTGTCTGGGTTCCTGGAAAAATAGTCTATACAGGTGTAGGAAATACCTTACTTGTAATCATCCAAAAAGGTCACACACAAATATCAGACTCAAAAACGGAACTAAAGATAAAAACTCTTACAATTAGTGAACACACTTTAAGACGCACCTTTGCGCACGCACATCTGACCAAAGGCGATGAATGGCCGAATCAAATTAGACTCCCAGCATCCTTTGAAACTTTTCAAGCTGTAAATTTAAGCTGTATGAGTCATCGCTCACCTGGCTATTTTAGACACTTGCTGATTAGTGGATTCCTTCAGACGTCTCAAAATAAAAGCTTTCCTATAGTTTAGATATTAAAGATAAATGAAGTTGAATTTTTCTGAAACAAAAGGGGCCAAAGGTCTCAACAACATTGTTATTGAATCTTTCAACAATGCTAAACAAAATGCCTATCTCAAAATTTTGATCCGATAACTTTGAGAAAAAGGGGCATGGGAGGGGGGCTATATGCCCTTCAATCTTCTTGGTCACTTAAAAAGGGCACCTGAATTTCTAATTTCCGTTCAAACTCACCCTCTCCCAATCTTCTAGCAGTATTATTTTGATACGATCGCCCCTGGGGAAAAAAACAAATAAACACGCATCCGCAATCTTTCTTCTGGCGAAAAAAATACAAAATTCCACATTTTTGTATATAGGAGCTTGAAACTTCTACGATAGGGTTCTATGATACTCTGAATCTGATGATGTGACTTTTAGGGGGCGTTTCCTCCCTCTTTCGAAAATCAGGCAAATTTTCTCAGGCTTGTAACTTTTGATGCGTAACGTTAAACATGATGAATTTTATGTATTTGAAATTGGCATAACAAGCTGATTCTTTAGATGCATCTATTGCTATCATAATTCCGTTTTCTTAAGTTTAGGTTACTGTTGGACCGAGTCACGCCTTACACACAGTTACCACGAACTGTTTGATAAGTTAATGCCTTTGAATCAAACAGAATAAGGTGAAAAAATTTTTACGGGATCAAAAATTGTTTAAATTTGTTAAAAGTTAAACGTATTTCTCTGTAAAGGTTGCACTTTAACGTTTCCCGAAGCAGCAGTTAAACTCTTTGAAAATGATGATGATGCCAACATTGATTTTTTCAGGTTAGTTTTTTTTCTCTCTTAGTTTACATTAATTTATGCTCATTGCTTTTCCTGTTTTGTATTTATTGTTTTTTTTTCTGTTTTTCCCGTAGACGTTTAAAATATTCACTTCATCCAGAATATAAAATATCATCTTAGCATCGAATGATAAATTTACACAGGTAGAAAACGCCAAAATCAGTATTGCTTAAAGACTACCTTTAAGAGTTCAAAAAGGAAATTGGAAAGAAAACCTTAATTTATTTTTAAATAAATAAGTTTTAAAAATTGATTAATTTATTTTAGGCTTTTAGTTTATGTTTACTGTTCTTTTTCTGTGTGCCCCTAACATGATAGAATATACACAGTCTCCGTTTTAGAAAATATTTCTGGTTTTTGCTTCTTTTAGGGTTTATCAATTTTCCAATTATTTAACAGGACATTGGTAATTAAGGGGATTGTCTTAAATTTATGTTATTAGACAAAACTGGGAGCTGGGGCGCAATTTTGAGAACAGCGGCAATTATTCCTAGTAAGGTAATTGAATTAGTTCTATTTATTTGTTGTTGTTTGTTTTACTTTTTTTTTATTTTCTCAGTTATCATAGTGTGCTACCTACGGCAGCAGTTTGTCTCTGCTGCTAGACTTCCTGTTCACACTACGCTTACCAAAACAAAACAATGGATGTGTAGTAAATAGAATAGAGTAAACAAGTTTTTTCAAATGAAAGTGAGGAGAAACATTAAAACTTAAAACGAGCAAAAATTATTCCGTAAGGAGGGATCTACCCCTCCCTCAAACCCCTTCTAGTCTTAAAATTCTTTAAAAATATTTCTTGTTCACATTCAACGGCTCTTCTGCTTGAGCAGTCTATCTTAAAGAACTGTGACAAAAAAAGAGAAAAAAAAAACAATTAAAGTATAGCGCTAAGAGGCATGTTTGAGGATGGAGAGAGTTATTCCCTCATGTACGGAATAATTTTTTTTTTAATTTTCTCCTTATGTTCAGTTCTTTTCTATTTAATTTCTGACTGTCTTTCAAATCATACCGCTCCCTACTTACAGTTACCTCGAACTGTTTGATAAATTAATACCTTTGAATCAAACAGAATAAGGCGGAGAAAATTTTCAACGGGATCAAAAATTGTTCAAACTTGTCAAAAATTAAACATATTTCTTGGTAAAGATTGTATTTTAACATTTCCCGAAACAGCAGTTAAACTAGTTGAAAATGATGACGATGAGAACATTGATTTTTTCAGGTTATGTTTTCTTTCTCTCTTAGTTTACATTAATTTATGGCCATTGCTTTTCCAGTTTACATTTATTATTGTTTTTTTTTCTGTTGGTGCCTTAGACATTCAGAATACAAACTTCATCTAGGATACAAAATATCAAACAGTTCGTGGAAACGAACTACCAGTAAGGAGCGACCCGGCTCAATAGTAACTGAAACTCCAAGAAACGGAATTTTGATACCAATACATGCATCAAGAGAATCAGGTTATTATGCTGATTTCACAAAGTTTCATCAAGTTTATTCCTATGAATCAAAGTTTACATGCCTGAGAAAATTTGCCTAATTTTCGAAAAAAGGGGAAACACCCCGTAAAAGTCATAGAATCTTAATGAAAATCACACCATCAGATTCAGCGTATCGGAGAATCCTACTGTAGAGGTTTCAAGCTCCTATCTGCAAAAAAGTGGAATTTTGTATATTTTGCCAGAAGAAAGATCACGGATGCGTGTTTATTTGTTTTTTTTCCAGGGGTAATCGTATCGACCCAGTGGTCCTAAAATATCGCGGGAGGGTTCATTCGAACGGAAATTAAAATTTTTAGTACCCTTTTTAAGTGACCAAAAAATGGACGGTTTGGGAGGCTTATTTTTTCCCAAGGTCATTCGATCAAAATTTTGAGATAGCCATTTTGTTCAACATGGTCGAAATATATAATAAGAATCTCTTTGAGGATGACCTAATCCCCCACAGTCCCCGGGGGAAGGGCTACAAGTTATGAACTTTGCCCAATGTTTACATATAGTATTGGTTATTGGGAAGTATACATACATTTTCAGGGGGGATTTTTTCTGGTAGTGGGGCTTGGGTGGGTCGGGGGTTAAGTCGGAGGATCTTTCCATTGAGGAATTTTTCACGGGGAAGGGACATTGCTATGAAGGGGGCGCTGGATTTCCCAGCATTATTTTAAAAAAAGATCAGAAATTAAACAAAAAAAAAATTCAACTGAAAGTAAGGAGCAACATCAAAAATAAAAACGAACAGAAATTATTGCGTACATGATTGGGTTCGCCCCCTAGTCAATACCTCACTCTTTACGCTAGAGCTTTTTTTAGTACTTTCATAAGAGTAATTTATTCTAATTAACGGCCTTTGTGATTAAGGGGTCATTTTTAAATAATTGGAGCAAAATTCGAACTTTAGCGTAAAGAGTAACGTATTGAATAGGGGGCGAACAACCTGATGTACGTATTAAAAATATATGGATATAGAAGTTCGTTACGTAAGTTAATTCGTAAGTTACGTATATTTATTATTAATAAAAACGTTTGTAAATAAAATTAAACAACTTTCGAGAAAGCCATTTAACCAAAAAAAAGTAATATTAATATGCAAATTTCGTTTTAATTATTCATGTACAGTGAGCCAAAATCAAAATCTGCATTAACTCAAAAACGTTCAGAAATTAAATAAACAAAACAAGTTTTTTTTAACTGAAAGTAAAGAGCAACATTAAAACTGAAAACGAACAGAAATTATATCGTATATGAAAGGGGGTGTCCCCTCCTCAACGCCTTGCTCTTTGCGCTAACGTTTGACTCTTTCTCACTACTCTATTTTTTTAAATAATTAAAATATATATATATATATATATATGTATATATATATATATATATATATATATATATATATATATATATATATATATATATATATATATATATATATATATATATAATATATATATATTATATATATATATATATATATATATATATATATATATATATATATATATATATATATATATATTATATATATATATATATATATATATATATATATATATATATATATATATATATATATATAAGCAGAAGGGAGTTGCTACTCGTGACAGTATATAATTTATTCATGTTTTTATGGTTTTTGTCAGTGAGAATTTGAAAAACAGGAATTTTGTCACATTTATGGATGGTTTTATGGATTTTGTCAGTGAGAATGAATAAACAGGAACTTTGTCACATTTATGTCTGTTTTCATGGATGGTTATGTGTGTTGGTCAATTTATTTGATGTTTTTATGGATTTTGTCAGTGAGAATTTGAAAAACAGGAACTTTGTCACTCCCTTCTTGTTGTTGTTCGATGCAGATGTTATGAGTTTCCGGGAGATCGCGTGTTTCCAATATTTGTTGTTCAAGCCAAATGTTATGAGTTTCCGGGGAACACCTGTGCTATCAGTCATTAATCAAATTGTTTCCAGGGAATGTCTGGCAGATGACGTCAAGTTAATTAATGTCTTTGATGCATTTCCAAAGAGAATTGTCTCCGGTACAAAGTTTAGATCACACATGACAGATGATGTCATGATTGATTGACACGAAGGGGGAATTAATTTGTTGTTCTAAAGAGAATTGATTCACGAAAGGGAAATTAATTTGGAGTTCTAACAAGAGAATCGTTTCCGAGGCAAAGTTTAGATCTTAGCGATGAATTGTTTTAGCGCGGGAATCAGGTTTCCAAATAATTGAAATGCGCCAGCGCAGGGATGCTAAACAAAAGGAACATGCTGAATTACGTTTAGGGATTATTTAGGCGATACCGTTTTAGCCATTTTAGGGAATTATTTCGGCGAAACAGTTAGAGACATTTTAAAATATGATTTTTGAAGAGATTTTAGAAGAGGATTTGAGGGTGAAACTTTGTGGTCGTTATAATACACAAGTTCTATTTGAACAGTGTTGTGAGGTCCTCTACCCCAAGCCCAAAGGGTTCCAATCCTCCTACCCCAACCCCGAAGGAACCCCCCGGTCCTCAAAGGTTCTCTGGGCTTCCAAAGGGTCCCCGGCGCCCCCAAACGCCCTCCTCAGACCCCCAAAGGCCCTGCACTGGTCCTCAAAGGGCCCCCGGACCCCCCAAAGAGCCCCCCGGACCCCAGAGGTCCTCACCTGGTCCCCAAAGGTCCACCGGGCTCCCAAAGGACCAATCGGCCTTCAAGTGCCCCCCAGACCCTCAAAGGCCCTCCCTGTGCCCCAAAGGCCCTCCCCGGTCCCCAAAGGTCCCCCCGGGCCCGAGAAGCGCCGCGGGCCCGAGAAGCGCCGTGGGATGCGCCGCGGGCCAGGAAAGTGCCGCATGATGCGCCGCAGGGATGCGCCGCAAAAAAGTAAACTAAAAAGTAAAAATTTCGAAATGTTATCCCCCAAACGCCCTCCTCAGACCCCCAAAGGCCCTCCCCTGGTCCTCAAAGGTCCCCCGGGCTCCCAAAGGGCCAACCGGCCCCCAAGGGTCCCCCAAACACCCTCCCCGGCCCCCCCAAAGAGTCCCCTCTCCATTTTTTAATACTTTTGATGGCTTTATTATATCTTTTCAGAACAAGTTCCATTCATAATGTCATTCCTAAACCCATTTTACAAGTTGAAGTACCCATCCTTTTCACCCGCAACTTAGTTATAGGTAAGAGTTTGAAGTTCTACCTTAGAGACTTAGCTTAGAGTTTTAGTTTGGTTTAGTTTTAGTTAAACGTATAGAATTTTTTAGCTTAGAGTCTTAGTTTAGAGTTTTTGTTAGAGTTATAGTTTAGTTTAGTTTTAGTTAAGAGTTTTGAGTTTTACCTTAGAGTCTTAGATTAGAGTTTTAGTTACGGTTGAAGTTTAGTTTAGTTTACTTAAGAGTTTAGAGTTTTAGCATAGAGTCTTAGCTTAGAGTTTTTGTTAGAGTTCTAGCTTAGTTTTAGTTAAGAGTTTGGAGTTTTACCTTAGAGACCTAGCTTAGAGTTTTAGTTTAGTTTAGTTACAGTTAAGAGCTTAGAGTTTTTTAGCTTAGAGTCTTAGTTTAGAGTTTTTGTTAGAGTTATAGTTTAGTTTAGTTTTACTTAAGAGTTTGGTGTTGTACCTTAGAGTCTTAGCTTAGAGTTTTAGTTAGAGTTCTAGTTTAGTTTTAGTTAAGAGTTTAGAATTTTAGCTTAGAGTCTTAGCTTCGAGTTTTTGTTATAGTTCTAGTTTAGTTTAGTTTTAGTTAATAGTTTTGAGTTTTAGCTTAGAGTTTTAGCTTAGAGTTTTTGTTAGGGTTCTAGTTTAGTTTAATTTTAGTTAAGAGTTTGATGTTTTACCTTTGAGTTTCAGTTAGAGTTCTAGTTTAGTTTAGTTTTAGTTAAGAATTTAGAGTTTTTAGCTTAGAGTCGTAGCTTAGAGTTTTTGTTGAAGTTCTAGTTTAGTTTAGTTTTAGTTAATAGTTTAGAGTTTTAGCTTAGAGTCTTAGCTTAGAGTTTTTGTTTAGTTTAGTTTTAGTTAAGAGTTTAGAGTTTTAGCTTAGTCTTAGCTTAGAGTTTTTTTTGTTAGAGTTCTAGTTTAGTTTAATTTTAGTTAAGAGTTTGATTTTTTTACCTTTGAGTTTCAGTTAGAGTTTTAGTTTAGTTTTAGTTAAGAGTTTGGTGTTTTACCTTAGAGTCTTAGCTTAGAGTTTTAATTTGAGTTCTAGTTTAGTTTAGTTTTAGTTAAGATTTTAGAATTTTAGCTTAGAGTTTTTTTGTTAGAGTTCTAGTTTAGTTTAATTTTAGCTAAGAGTCTGATTTTTTACCTCTGAGTTTCAGTTAGAGTTCTAGTTTAGTTTTAGTTAAGAGTTTGGTTTTTTACCTTAATGTCTTAGCTTAATGTCTTAGAGTTTTTAGTTAGAGTTCTAGTTTAGTTTAGTTTTGGTTAAGAGTTTAGAATTTTAGCTTAGAGTCTTAGCTTAGAGTTTTTTTTTAGAGTTCTAGTTTATTTTAGTTTTAGTTAAGAGTTTAGAGTTTTTGTTGAAGTTTTAGTTTATTTTAGTTTTAGTTAATAGTTTAGAGTTTTAGCTTAGAGTCTTAGCTTAGAGTTTTTGTTAGAGTTCTAGTTTAGTTTACATGTAGTTAAGAGTTTAGAGTTTTATCTTAGAGACCTAGCTTAGAGTTTTAGTTTAGTTTAGTTTTAGTTAAGATTTTAGAGTTTTAGCTTAGAGTCTTAGCAGAGAGTTTTTGTTAGAGTTCTAGTTTAGTTTAGTTTTAGTTAAGAGTTTAGAGTTTTAGCCTAGAGTCTTATCTCAGAGTTTTTGATAGAGTTCTAGTTTAGTTTTAGTTAAGAGTTTAGAATTTTAGCTTAGAGTCTTAGCTTAGAGTTTTATGTTAGAGTTCTAGTTTATTTTAGTTTTAGTTAAGAGCTTAGAGTTTTTAGCTGAGAGTCATAGCTTAGAGTTTTTGTTGAAGTTCTAGTTTAGTTTAGTTTTAGTTAATAGTTTAGAGTTTTAGCTTAGAGTCTTAGCTTAGAGTTTTTGTTAGAGTTGAAGTTTAGTTTAGTAATAGTTAAGAGTTTAGAGTTTTAGCATAGAGTCTTAGCTTAGAGTTTTTGTTAGAGTTCGAGTTTAGTTTACATATAGTTAAGAGTTTGGAGTTTTACCTTAGAGACCTAGCTTAGAAGTTTAGTTTAGTTTTAGTTAAGAGTTTAGAGTTTTTTAGCTTAGAGTCTTAGTTTAGAGTTTTTGTTAGAGTTCTAGTTTACTTTAGTTTTAGTTAAGAGTTTGGTGTTTTACCTTAGAGTTTTTGTTGAAGTTCTAGTTTAGTTTAGTTTTAGATAAGAGTTTAGAATATTAGCTTAGAGTCTTAGCTTAGAGTTTTTTGTTAGAGTTCTAGTTTATTTTAGTTTTAGTTAAGAGTTTAGAGTTTTTAGCTGAGAGTCTTAGCTTAGAGTTTTTGTCGAAGTTCTAGTTTAGTTTAGTTTTAGTTAAGAGTTTAGAGTTTTAGCTTAGAGTCTTAGCTCAGATTTTTTGTTAGAGTTGAAGTTTAT
Organism: Artemia sinica; assembly: GCA_027921565.1. Classification (NCBI taxonomy): domain Eukaryota; kingdom Metazoa; phylum Arthropoda; class Branchiopoda; order Anostraca; family Artemiidae; genus Artemia; species Artemia sinica. The sequence goes on from JAPEVW010000337.1 coordinate 154,003, forward strand.
TTTAGTATTAGTTAAGAGCTTAGAGTTTTTAGCTTAGAGTCTTAGCTTAGAGTTTTTGTTAGAGTTCTAGTTTACTTTAGATATAGTTAAGACTTTGGAGTTTTACCCTAGGGACATAGCATACATTAGAGTTCTAGTTTAGTTTAGTTTTAGTTAAGAGTTTAGAGTTTTAGCTTAGAGTCTTAGCTTAGTGTTTTTGTTAGAGTTCTAGTTTAGTTTAAGTTAAGAGTTTAGAGTTTTAGCTTAGAGTCTTAGCTTAGAGTTTTTGTTAGAGTTCTAGTTTAGTTTAGTTATAGTTAAGAGTTTGGTGTTTTACCCTAGAGACTTAGCTTAGAGTTTTAGTCTAGTTTAGTTTTACTTAAGAGTTTAGAATTTTAGCTTAGGGTCTCAGCTTAGAGTTTTTGCTAGAGTTCTAGTTTAGTTTAGTTTTAGTTAAGAGTTTAGTGTTTTTAGCTTAGAGTCTTAGTTTAGAGTTTTTGTTGAAGTTTAGTTTAGTTTTGGTTTAGAGTTTTAGCTTAGACTTAGAGTTTTAATTAGAGTTCTAGTTTAGTTTAGTTAGCTAAGAGTTTAGAGTTTTAGCTTAGAGTCATAGCTTAGTGTTTTTGTTAGAGTTCTAGTTTAGTTTAAGTTAAGAGTTTAGAGTTTTAGCTTAGAGTCTTAGCTTAGAGTTTTTGTTAGAGTTGAAGTTTAGTTTAGCTACTTTTAAGAATTTAGAGTTTTAGCTTAGAGTCATAGCTTAGAGTTTTACTTTAAGTTATAGTTTGGTTAAGTTTTAGTTAAGAGTTTAGAGTTTTACCTTAGAGTCCTAACGTATTGAATAGGGGGCGAACAACCTGATGTACGTATTAAAAATATATGGATATAGAAGTTCGTTACGTAAGTTAATTCGTAAGTTACGTATATTTATTATTAATAAAAACGTTTGTAAATAAAATTAAACAACTTTCGAGAAAGCCATTTAACCAAAAAAAAGTAATATTAATATGCAAATTTCGTTTTAATTATTCATGTACAGTGAGCCAAAATCAAAATGTGCATTAACTCAAAAACGTTCAGAAATTAAATAAACAAAACAAGTTTTTTTTAACTGAAAGTAAAGAGCAACATTAAAACTGAAAACGAACAGAAATTATATCGTATATGAAGTTTTATGTTAGAGTTCTAGTTTATTTTAGTTTTAGTTAAGAGCTTAGAGTTTTTAGCTGAGAGTCATAGCTTAGAGTTTTTGTTGAAGTTCTAGTTTAGTTTAGTTTTAGTTAAGAGTTTAGAGTTTTAGCTTAGAGTCTTAGCTTAGAGTTTTTGTTAGAGTTGAAGTTTAGTTTATTAATAGTTAAGAGT
>JAPEVW010000338.1:0-113398 GCA_027921565.1 Artemia sinica
ATTTAAGGGTCTCACTTATCATGATAAGTGATTTCAACTGTTCGTTTATGATCCTTGAATTATTTGAACTTTATCTTCTGCATACGTCTTGATTTAATGCCATCCGCCTATTACTAAATATATGTACAAAATTTTTCAGACTAAATGTTTCTTATTTAAATCTAATTTCGGTTCAATTTTAATCGGCAACACTTATCTTTTATTGAATAATAAAGGAATATTTAAAACAAAAAAAAAAAAAAAAAAAAAAAACAAAAAAAAAAAAAAAAAAAAAAAATCCCAACAAGTTCCATGTACCATTAGGAATTAAGATTTAGGTTAGTCGTTCCAATATTTTCCCCCCCGGAAAAATTATAACGAAATTTCCTAGCCCTATAGTTGTGCTAATTGTAACATTTGGAAGTAGGATGGATTAGGTTGAGAAACAGATAGACTTTTGACAGTCTGAATGCTAGATAACTAGTCTCTATATATAGCTTTTACATACTCCTCAACATTCATTCATACGCCGTTTTTGACGGTCTGGAATACAATAGTGTCTTTTTTCGATCTTTCGTTCAAAATAACCCTCAAAATACCTCAATATTGACAGTTTACTGATTACCTGTATACCGTTCCTGAGCTATGCAGACAATGTCCTTTCGGACAACATACGGATAAACAGAGGTATCTTCGATGTAGCCAAAACATCTCTCTCAGCCGATGCCATGAAAGAAAAAACAAAAAAACAAAAAAAAAAAAACTTTGAAAATTAATTAGCCTTTCATGCCATTCTTTAGACAGTAGCAAGAGTACGCTCCTTTATGACTGCCTGATCGCCAGAAAATCGGCTTTTGCTTTAACTCTAATCCCCCCTCTAAAACTCCCTGAAAGTTCCAACTATACCTGTTGCCGTTCCTATGCATACCCCTCACACTAGCGATGCGATACCTACTATATGCCGTCAATTTGCTTAAGTTAACATCCTCCTCAACACTTAATGGAAAGCTGTCGAACATTGAATACCCTCAGTTGATCCTGAAAACATTCAGATACATCCTCTTGACAACATAGACGTGCCCACATAGTAGTCATTTATTTGATTACAGATTCAACATTCCCCTCAACAAGCAATGACCAGTTCAGTGTTATAATAGCCTTAGCTACTGCCTGAGATTTCACAGATACGCCATTTTGACAACCTGGATGCCACATAGGCGATCTTTTAATTTAGTTAAACACCCCTTATTCGACATTACTCAAGAAAGCGTTCAAACTAATCACCATACGTTATCCTGATTATCGCGATACGCCCCTTTTGCACACCCTGGATGCATATAGTATCTTCAGGTTTAGTACAGCCCCCCCCCACCCCAAAAAAAAAATTCAGGGAGCCGTTATATACTTACTACTACCCTTAGCTAAGTTCCGTGGAGATAATTGCTGTGACTCGCTATCTTTGACAACTTGGCCATGCTGGACCAGTGTTCTTTTGATTCTATGGTTTCAGCTATCTCCCTCGCAGAGTCCTTGAAAGGTTTACTAATTGATAATCTTAGAAGTACATTGAGACATTCACAAATACATCGTTTTGACAACCTGCGGCATAAGCTATCTGTCTTATGATTTTGTTCAACAATCCCTCACATACATATACCTATGAAAAGTTGTAAATTTCTAATAGAATATCGCCAGCCTTTACAGAGATATCGCAGATAAGCCGCTTGACAACATGGTATAATGGCAATATAATATCTTTTGGTTATCCACTTCAACAATTAAGCCCCCCTCAGTATTCCCTGACTGTTTCAAATGTGAATATACCCTTAAGCCATTCACTGAGAATTACTACATACACGACTATCTTTGAAAACCCACGCGACGCACAGATATTAGTTATTTATGATATTAGTGCTGCACCCTCACAGCAATCTCTGCCAAAGTCTCAGTAATATATCATAGCCGCCCGTTAGTGAGACCAATCAAAGATCAAACGTATGAGAACATCCATACAGACAGTGTCTTTGATGTAGCTCTAACTACCCCTCAACATAATACCCAAGTTCTCACATATATACCACTTAGTCACTTTGTCAGAGACATGCCATGCATTTAAAATGTCCCCTCCCTTCATCAATAATAAACCTATATGCCAGAAAATTTGGCAATTTTAATAAAATTTAAACTGATTTACTCCAGGAGTAGCCGACTGGGCTTCATGTCCTCCCAGAGCCATTATTTATTAGACTTCCGACTATCTGAGCAGAATAGCTATCTCAAAATTTGATTGGGGTGGTTGAGCTGTTCGAGCGGAGGCGGAAACTAAGAAGCGACGTGGGAGAAGGTCGAATGACCCTACACTTACTTTATGATTCTTACGAAAAAGAGGCCCACTAGAACGTTTCTATGACACTTCCTTCCATATGAAAGTTGGCTCGTAGAGAGAAACTACATAGAAGCCACTCTCATTGTTTAACACTCAGGCCCCCCCAGCGCCTACTGCGCTACCACTGATAAAATCGCTATATCGCAAAACAACTGGCCGCCAACTTGCGATAGCATGGTTTACTAGCCGCGTGTCCCCAGTGCAGAGGACTATAGACTCATCCCTCGAGATACGCATAGTATATTAGCGCCTTCGATTATTTTACGAAATGACAATCTCAAAATTTTGATGGGGTTTGAGGAGGAGCACTGAGAGGAACTAAAAAGCGGGAAAGCATAAGACCAATGAAGGAGCGCTGCGTTACCCACTTCCAAACAACCTTTATGCAGTCTTAACCCGAGCCCACTAAGAACATTTGAATTTACCTAAGTCGACATGAATGCCCCCTTCTAACCATGTCTATAGACAACTCCTTAACCGATTATTTAAAGTAGGCCTCGCGAAAAATAACAATAAAATAAATAAATACAAGGAAGCCATTTAAATCTTCTCCTTAGACAGTGCCTAGCTGCATGTAAAGCACATATGATAGAGTATGTAATGAATTTAGTTATTAAGACGAACTCGTATATTTTACCGATGGCGAAGCCATGAACTACTGTCTACATCCTTACGCAGTTGCTTACAGCGATCGGATGATTTTGCAAATCGAAATTACAAGCCCCATACTATCTCCACTTTTCAGAAGATACCTGCAGGAAAGCTATGCCCGACTGAGCCCCCCTAAGCCCAGAAAATAGCCTCCCCCCACTGGTCTGCCCACATCAATGCCCAGCAAGGCCAAAAGCATTGTACTAAGCTCAATGGCTTAATACACTTGGCCCAGCAGGTCCTCAATACTTAGGGGATTAAGAAATTGACAAGAAGTTAAAACAATTTGTGTCTTAGCCCGCCGGTGTATAACTGCAAGAAGGCAATTGCAGGCAGGAAGATAATAGCCCCCCCCAATAAGGATTGCGACGCCCAGACCTACTTCAGTCTAAAATAATGTCGTTGCGAGAATCGCCCTCCACATAACTCCCAAGAACTCTAAAATCACAATGTTGAAATAGCAATACTTTTACTATGTAGTCATACGACAGTGTTCAGATCATGAAGCATGCTAAAAAACAGCCGTGCACACAAAAGACTAGGACTATCAAACAATCAGTCGGCTTCCTGCGCATCATATTCGACCTGCTTAACACTATGCCTGGGAATTTCAATTTTGAAACCCGTTTTCTAGGAAGTTATTACTAATCCAAGTTTCAGTCATTGACACAGTCTTCGAGCCCTTTATATTAACTGGATTATTGCCCTTTCCGCCTATGTAGTCAAGCCCATGACAAGTACACATGCCCTGAGTGCAGTGAGCGTACCTAGTGCCGCCAGTAGCACCAGTGCAGTGCAGTCCAGGTGTCAGCCAGTAGTTCATCCAAAATCGTGACAGGAATTTCTATTGACGTGCTCTCAAAATCAATGTGTAGCTGAGTGGTTTACGTTTAATACTCGCCAGTCCCCCCGAATATCTTTGAATGAGACCCCGCACCACCTTTAAACCACTTTCTCTACCCCCTGTCTCTAACACACGCTTCTACGCCCAAGTCTGCCACAAAAACTACTTAACCCTCAAATCAATATTCAAAAAATACAAGTTCCACAATGTACCCCCCTTGTGATCGACTGTGTTAAACACATCAAACAGCTGGCCTGATCTCCGAGTCTAATATACAATTCCCAGTACGAGAAGAATCGGAGCATGAAGTAGCCATTGAAGATTTCTGGAAAAAACAAGTTGAAATTTATTCTCAATGCATCCAAAAAATTGCCGATAACGATATATCGCAGGAACGTAGATCATTGAAATTAAAATTAAGTGAAATATCTAAACAAACTCCCATAATTACACAACGCCCCTCCTTATGGAAGATGAACTCTGCCAGTCTAGAGAACAATCAGGTGACCCTTAAATTCGCAAAATCACAAAATTACAAAGCATGATTTATAAAACACACGAAGCAATTATTATACCATCAGGGAATCAATTAATGTTGAGTTCAGCAAATCCAGACATTAATTGGCAGAGCGCTTTATACCCATGAGAGCCCTTAAAATACCTAGTGAAGTTATCGACTACTGATGACGACCTGTTGAGTTCGTTAATTAGTCCCAGTGACTTCCGGCTTTTTCACATAAATTAATCGGTAGATAATAGAAGCTAAACAAAAAGGCCTCCTATGGAGAAGCTCATTAACCAGACGATGACATTTCATTATTATCTTTCTTTTTTCAAAAAATTACGAAAGTGCAGCGATAAAAGTGAAAGAAATGCAAAAATAGAGCAGAAAGGCAAATGCTAATCTGCCCAAAACATTTTGATAGTGGTTTCTGCAAGTTCCTTCCAAACATATAGCCAAGTTGTACATGCAGTATTTGTAGTCAGGTTAGTTCGGGAGTTTGTGTGTACTTATCCGATTTCTTGAATAATATATATGATTTATCCTTAGTATATGATAAGTCGCTGTACTTATTGCCATAAGACATCCGCCAGAGATGTAGCGCAGGTTAAACCAACAGTTTTTTAGAGCTGACGCCGAAAGTATCCTAAGAACCCCCATCCCTTATACAGTATCGCATGTTGTCTCCATTCGACTTTCAGTTTATTCCCCTGCCATACCCGCTTACAGAGCAGTATACCACAAGGAATCCATCCCTCTGAAACATTCACTCCGCCCCCCCAAGAGTACTTACGCGTAGCACCACCAGTCAGTCCAACCCCCCAAATCACTTCCACTCAATTCGCGACCATCACCAAACCCCCCTCACATCATATTTAGCCTCCCAAAAATCCACCTTACCTCTTCGACTCTATTCGTCTCCGTGCCCGCTCCAAGAAAGTTACAGCCAGGGTTCTGTACTCCCCCGTTATTTGCCAGAAAACAATACCCCAAAAAAAAAAAAAACGCCTTCCCCTCTCTAGATATCACCCCACCGCTACATTCCCTCCTAACAGCATACATCTTAAGCCCCCTGCACCCCCCCCATCTATAAAGAACACTCCAAACTCTGACCTTATTCTTCCCCAGCCGTCACATCGAAACCTTCTCCCTTTCCTTAGCCACTTTATACCCCCCTGGCCATACCCTACCAGTATGACTTATGTTAAAGTAAGCAGGCAGGAATGATCCTCTCATTCTCAAACGACTCCATGCAGAGTTATACTAAAACTTCAAATATGACACCGCTGTTTAGTAGTCTCCGCTTCAGTACCCACATGCCCTCAATTAAATGCAATATGGATTGAACAAAGATGAAGATTTGATTCCCCCTGTCCCTTGCTCTCTCGCTCACATCCAAGTTTAGCCCACCGTCAAGAATATCACTAGAACCCTGCACGCATCTGTGCATTATAAGAAAAGTAAAGTGTAAAAACGGGTACCTCACAAGTCACTTCGTGATGCCCCAAACTTTGCTAGAGCAACGCTTAACCCACTGAAGAAAGCCTTAACTTTGAAAAACATCAATGAATAGCACACCTTTAAAATATATAGATTAGATGAATCGATATTACTGAAGAAAATCAAGCTCAAAATTTGCACATGTTAAAGATTAAACAATTTTCTTCTCAATTTATTAAACTCAGACCAGAAAATGACCCACCCTCTGCACGCAAGCAAATGGTGGTGAGATAGGCGGAATTACTAGACGACTTTATTCGTAATGATTTATACTCCAAGTAAAAATCCCAATTCCGCTGTTTTAAATCCCTTTGATTGAAGTTTATTGTGGGTATCGTGTTCGACTAAAGTCTCTTGCCGCCGTACCTTTTAATTTACATGAGTAGCATGTCATTTGTTGATTTTTTATTACTCCCCCTAAATCAGAGATCCGCATGACAAAATAAATTTGTATCGAATAAATTACATGCAAGTGCTGAACTTTGTACTATCAAAATATCCAAATCGCAGGAATTTTCCTGATCGGGAGACGCAAACGATTAAGACTTGAAATTAACCTTTACATGTAACGCTTTTAATTGTAAACAGGTCGTCTTAATGTACCCTAATACAAAAGCGCTAATACTACTCTTGATTTAATTTGCACTAATCTTTCGAAGTTATACAAACCCGCCTATCCACTCGACCCCTACATAGCGAGGGCGTCAGTTACCACTTTAGCTGTATATCCTCATTCTCCGCCATGGCCTAAGATAATACAGTCAGTTTTCTATAACTGCAAACCGCTTGTACACTCTCTCACTGACTCAGGACTTTTACAATTTTGGCTACCGGATTACATAATATTCTGAAAATGGTCCACTGTGTATTCAAACCAAAGACGTTTGACTACATTGGCCCTTTGTCTCCTCCAAAATCTATTGAGGAGTAATATGAATTCCACTTCCCTGCATGAAAAAATAAAACTGTTTTCCGTCTACAGATAAGACACTTAAGTTAACTGAGTACTTTTTTAAAAAACGTTATAAGAAAAAAATCAAATTTTTTCAAAGCCAGTCGCATTACTGAGGCTAATAGTCTAAGCGAAGTTCATAGAAAAAATCAGAAAAGCAGACTTCTACTAATACTCATAATATAAGCTACAAAGCATCTATAATTCTAACAAGCACCAAGCCATAGGCTACAGAAAAATTAAAGAAATTAGCGCGATAAAAGTCCCTTCCGAAATTGAATTATTCATCTCCCTGAACCCCATATAAGATGCCAACCGCATCTGAACTCTGATACCTAGCTATCCATAGATGCCAAAGTCTAACCCCCTTTTAATACATCGCGAATCAAGGCCCAACTATATCCATCCCAATACTTACCTCCCCTTTCATTTCTCCCTCGCATAGTTATAACTTTATAAATCAAAATTCTAAGCATTAGAAAATCAAGTATTTGTCCTATTGGATCATCGCCAGTATGACATTAATTAAAGCCCTATCTTTCGCCCCGACAAAATGCTGAGCTTTATCAAACTATTTTCAACCACATCCACAAAATTTGGCAAATTCCCAGTTGCTGCGAAACAAGGAATTTTATCAAACACCGAGTCCCTAAAAAATGCCGACCAGTCTGACTTTCGAACCAACATTCGCCCCATTACCGTCCACTTCTCATTTTTTCCAAACTTTATGAAGCGTTTCCTCTGGACTGCGCTTAGGATAAACTTTCCTTTTGTCCGGATATTGCAAAAACCAGGCAGTTTTGGTAAACTTAAAAGAAAACTCCACCACCCATAAACTTGTGCACTAATGCAATACCTATCGATCTAATGCTAACCTTGCTATAAACCAAATTGTCTGGATGAACCTTGATTCTTAGTTTATTTCCAAAAAGCTTTTGACCTGCGTTGACCACACCACCCTAATCGATTCACTACTTAGGCGTAACTTAAACTTAGATCATCTGCTTAGTAGAATATTTAGTAAATCGTATTCTTTCAAATAAGATACCCAAGTTGTTAAATACAAAAATATTTTCACTCTACCCCCTCCCCTCCCCATATATTGTGGAATTCCTCAATGGAACTTTATTGGGACCCACTTGTGATATCTAGTCATGAGTTAATCGATATGCCGTATCTGGACTAAGCGACTTCCCCTCATAGGTGAAAATACGTGGATGACTGTGACGATCCTCGAAAGTATGTCACAGGAATATTCAAAAGCGCACCCCTTAGAAAAATTCTAATCCCACATTTCGCGATAGAAGCTAAGAACCTAATATGAAAGGAAAATTTCACTAATCAGAATATAATTCACGATAAATTCTATGTAAATCTATCCCGCCTATTCCTTCGCACCCTATACCCCCATATATTTCTGATGTCTTCCCTTTAAATTACTTGGGGCGCGTTTAAATTTAACCTCTAATTTAAAGTGCTGGCATTACTACGATGAAAGATATTGCTCGTCGAGCATAACGCGTCATAGTTCCTCCTAAGCTCTTGAAGCTAAATTATAACATTCCCCCCCATCCTCATTCTTAAGGAGTTATATGGTTCCTTTGTACGACCCCGCCCATCTTTAGAATAGGCTTAGCTCCCAGTATGCGACGCATCCTGGCATCTCCCGTGATGAACAGATAAAAATGAATCTAATTCAAAAAGAGCCCTAAGAATAATTTTTAAAGAAACTTAGAGCCGTAAAACCATATTCATCTCATGACTAAAAAGTCTTAGCTGGTAAAAACTCCTTGAGCACAGGAGCAGAAACGCTTTCTTTAGCTGCCTCCTGTTTTGCCAAAAAATGCAATAATATAAACCCTCGCACGCAAAACATGTATTCCACAAAGATCACTCCCCATCCAGACACCGCCAATGCCACAGTCTTTTTTTTCACTGTATCTTTGAACCCCATCCCTACATCTTCCTGTCCCCCCATACCGTTGCTTTAATTCCCAGATAATGAAAAACCTTTGTCGCCTTCATTACCTGATCAAGAATACTACATTAGTTAGTTCTTTTTTTTTTTTTATTTTTTTTGTATTTTTTTTTTTTTCTTTTTTTTTTTTTTTTTTTTTTTTTTTTTTAAGTTGTGCACCTTTTTAACCTTCTTACATTTGACACTTTTGTACTGTTAGACATAATGAATAAGGGCTTTGCCTCTTTCTGATAATTGTGCGTTTTATGCCATTGTTTAGCAATGTTTGTTAGTTGCTTGTGCCATTTATTCTTTTTTTTATATATGACCCCGAAAGCGAATCTCGGCCCATTACTAGGGCTTCTATGGTGATAGCAAATTTTCTGAAATAAATATCTTATCTCCTACTGCTCCCCCCCAATCTTGCAGTAGACTAAACGAGACAATGAGATTCATATACGCACATCCTGATCACACGGCGAAATCGCTAAGAGACATATGGCAAGCGTACTGCGCGAATAATGACAAAAAAGAAAGGAGGACAGAATACCGCTATGATATGAGGTGCTTCGGAAACCGTACGGATCTGCGCAGAATGGCTAGGAAGCATAAAAACCATCGGGTGTTTGCTTCACATGGAAAAGGGGCCAAACCAGTCAGTAAATGGTCGATTCTTGCAAGCACTGCGTTATGACCTGATTTTACCCGAAAGAAGTTAGTGCGGTAACAGTCTGTTACCTTACATCTCAAGGCGTCGAGAGAGGGACCTAAGTTTCAGTAAGCCACTGCGTCTTATTAACCCTAAAGTTTTCATAGGAACTAGCTCAACATTATAAACTTTCTATTCTAACTTATGTCGCAAACTCATTGTATGCTCTTCAAATAAATGCTTATTTTAAAAGAAACGTCTATCTTTTGTCGCTTTTTTCCCCATTTTGTGACCTGCTCTGTCATCAGCCAAGATGATTTACAAGCCTCTATTGCGCCAAAATAAATAAACCCCAGAAATATATCAGAAATATTACAATTATACTTTTTTGGTAGAGAATAATAAATATAATAATCAATGCATAACACCCACAAAACGAGTACAAATAAATGAATAAAACGCTAAATAATAAATACATATGATATATATAATATTAAATATTAAAAACAATAACCTAGTTAATGATAATATCGCCTACAAAAATTATAATATATAAATAACAACTATTAAATATAAAAAATAAATTTACAGGCCGTTACTAGTTTTATCTTGATACTTAATTCATCCTCTTTCTTCCATTAAACCTATTTACTCTGTAGTTCTTTCCTTTGTCAGCCTTGTGCTCTTCATAATCCTGCGCATTTACTATGTTGCTCAAAGCTTTGTGACGTTGCTGAAAAAAAAATATATAAATAAAAATCAATACACTAAACAATCATAAATGCATAAAGATCATAACCGTAATCATTTGAAATCTGCGAATAATTGTGAGTAAGATATAATAATCCGACAAAATAGTAATATATTAAAAAGAAAACAGGCCGATTAATGCATGTACAGCCGTGCGAAGGCCCAAGGACATGAACGGGTGGCGGACCCTAAAAAGAGCCCATAAAAACTGGATATTTGCTAGCCGTTTTTACTATATTATTTAAATCACAAACATACTATAAATAAAGATAAGCCAAAAAGTTTTAATGGGACAAACTGAAAAATATCACAAAGCAAAATTTCTTACAAATTTTAAAATAAAAAAATTATACTTAATGGTGATAACGGCCTTCTTAATATCACATGTTATTAAAAATAAAACTATGACTAATCAAAAAAGGAAAGACTTAAATTTTTTAACAGCCCCAAAATCGAAAAGTTCTAATAAAATTCGAAAGATATGCTAGCAGAATATATCATGGTTACAGCCGGTTAGCTGCAGCATAGCTAAAGACGAACACGGCCCATTTTTAGTAACCAATAAAACGAACTGAAACCCCTAGAAATGGTGTACTGGATCGAAATACAAAATAACACCATTAGGACTATGCCTTGCGCGAGAAAGCCCTGATACAGGAAACTTACAGCCTGAACAACAAGAAAAGTCATAAGCTCGAACAATCAGCGATAAACCCCTATTTTCGCATGGGATTAAGCGTTTTTTTTACTTTTTTCATTCCCACATTTTCTTCAGACCTGCGCTGTTATCCGGTTAGGGCCACGAGCAACAATCATAAAGAACCGTTCAGCTGTCTTGTCAAGGACAAGGAAAGTTGCTATACATCAACCGCTTTTGTTAATTTCTTTTTACAAAAAATGTTACTTAAAAAGAGCAAAGATGATCTTTAAAAAATAACACCTAGTAGCGCCCAACTGTCATCGGGTAATCCGTACATTAATAGTCATGCATGATGACATCAATAAATTATTTTATAAACTGCTATGGTAAAAATAAGGGTAAGAATAAACTTAATAAATTACATGATTTTGGTAATAATAACTGTCATCGAATCTCATAGACCATTATATCGGATTCAAAAACTTGTTTAAGATAATCTTGGAATGGTCCGCCTTGATAGATTAATAATAGGCTAATTAAGACAAGGCTCCAGACAAGATGGAAGCGGCCAAATATAAGATAATCAGTTTGGATAAGCACAAATACTGTAGAGTTTTAACAAAAAAAGCCTCAGTATTTCTAAGAATGCTTACGTGTAAAGCATCCTCATCAGCACAGAATACTATGCCACTGTTCACCGACAGGTCATCCTCTGTGCACAAATACACTGCATAAATTTAAAGATGTTTATTATAATAGTTCAATCTCTTTACATTTACAAACATATAATTTTACAGGCTGGAGTCGTAAGGCTCTACTTTCATTCTGGAGAGAACTACGCGACTCAAATTACAACTACTTATGTGTGCCCGCTATAAAATGTGCACATAGAACTTGCAAGAAAGCAAGAATTAATTCTTAATTAAACACCAAATAGGAAGAGGAAAAAATTTAAAAAAACTTCTTCTAAAAGTGGCCAACGCGGCAATGGAGTCATGTTATTTCGCTCATTCACGACACTCCGACACAATTCTAAGATGATGGCAAGCCAGTGACTGACGAGACAAGACACAGATAAAAAATTGAAACAAACCTTTATCTGTTTCGACCCTTAAGCCCGCGTTGTTCTTTAAATTGCTTCAAAGTCTGCTCCTTCAAACACAGCGCCAGAAACACCCGGCAGTAGCATCATGCCATATATTCTCCGCGTCGCAACGCAAACTACCGAGGCCTACATTTTTATCATGCCAAGGCTTGAAAATATTAAACCGTATATAGAAAATGTAACTAGTCGTTATGATTAAAAGCAACACTCCAGAAATAATAACTGCGCTAATACCGCAACAGTCTACTCACCTAAGGTTTCCTAGACTCCAAATTATCAGAGCCACATCTGAAGAAATGTCAATAAAACACTTATAGATAGCAGTTCTTAAATGAACTTTTTCGCATTCAGAAATTATCAACGCGATATCTGCCAGATACCTTATTTCTGATTCTGTGCTTTAGCCGGGATAGGCCACACTAGCCAGCCAATTGCTCGCGTCTGGGCGCGCTTTCCTAGAACTTGCAATCCTCGTGTCGAGATGCTGCCAGGGGTCTCGAATCCTGGTGTCGCTTGAATTATCCTCAGATATGTACGTCTATAGCCTGTCTACAGCATAACTTAGAGACTTGTCTGCGGGAGAAAACGTATATAGATATAAATTCAGTTAATAACTAATATAAAGTATAGTTATACCGAAGTCTCTAAGTCTTTTCCTCGTAAGTTTTGAGCCGCCATAATAAAGGCTCCTTGAACACTTCCAACTGACTCCGCCTTCACCCGTTCCATAACTCCATCCAATCCAATCCAACTCCTTCCAAATGCCTCCCACAACTTTAACCCCTTCTCTCTGTGGGCAAGTGCTGGTTTCTGCTGCGTACTAAGTGTTGCTGATCCAATTTTAAAACAAAATTGCGTCACTGTAACTTATTTGTAGAATAAATTTTGAATGGACTAGCGTCCACTCAAAGCACTTGGACAATATACTCGCATAGACATTTTTAGAACATCGAACTACTTCGAGTAGCACCTTTGTATAATGCAACATACAACAAAAACGCCAACTCCAGCGAACAGCTTAGTGACTTCGCGTTAATTGTCCAACGCGCGAGCTAGTACCTGCGACTGAAATATGAATCCAAGGAATTAAATTTTCTGTTAGTAAACCAGCAACAGACATCATGATGATCAAACAGTTCGTGGCGCTAACGAAACTGTAAAGTAAGCAGCGACCGGCCTCAATAGACCGAAACTCTAAAAACGGAATTTGATGCAAATATAAGATACATTACAAAAAACATCAAATTTTAATGCACCTATGCATTCAAATCATAAAGTTTCAGTTACGAGATCTACCATCAAAGTCACGCGCCCTGAGAATATCTGGCCTGCGCATTTTAGCAAAAAGCGGCCTAGTAGTCCCTGCACCGTTACTCCTCTAAAAGACGTTATTACGAACCTTAATAGAAATCACACCACAGATATCTAGCGCTATCAGAGACCCATATTGAGAGCGTTTCAAGCCTCTATCTGCAAAAACGTAGAAACTTCTTTCTATTTTTTAAGCTCAGAAGAAAGGATCATGATGCGTGTTTATGTTGTTACTTTTATTTCGGTTTTTCTTTTCCAGATGGTGATCGCCTTCCCCTACTGACCCAGTCGTCAGTCTAGATGTCGTGGAAGGCTCATTCCAAACGGAAATATGAAAGTCCTAGTGCCCTTTATTAACTGTGAAGCAATAAAAATGTGCAGCGACACACTAGCGCCCCCTCCCACGCTCATTTCTTTTATTCCCAAAGTCTACCGATCAAAATCTGTATAGATAGCCATTTTGCTTCAGCTCGGCTCAAAATATATAAAACTAGGATCTTTTATGGAATGATTAATCCCCAATAGTCCCCGACGGGAATGTGCGCTAAGAGAAAGTAGATAATTTATGTTACTTTACCCATAGAGTTATTGGGAATACTACAGAACGTTTTCGCTGGGGGGAGCATTTGGGTGTGTAGCGGGATTTTTTCTGGTAGTGGGTGATGGGACAGGGGCGGTAAGTTCGGTGGTTTATGTGCGTGAGGCAATCTTCCATGGATCGGAAGTTTTCATGGACCCGTCTGGAAGCCGGACATTTGCCTCTTCGCAAATGGACACGAATGCCGCGGATGTCCCATCATATTAAAAAAAAAAAACGACAGAAACTTAAATAAAGAAAATTTCAACCTGAAAGTAAGGAGCACATAAAAAACTCCTAAAACGAACAAGTAAATTATAAGTATATGAAATATTGGTTATGCCCCTTAGGGGCAATAAGGTTCTATATAGAGGCGTCAAGTCGTAGCAAACTTCTAAAACAGGCCTCATTCGAGTGGAAATTTCAAGCTGCTAGTATAGCCCACTTTTAAAGTCGCCCGCAAGAGGTCGATTTGAGAGCGAGCCAACTAGCCGCTCCCACGCCCATTTTTTCATTACCCCCAAAACAAATCCCAATCAAAATTTCGAAGATAGCCATTTTTTCAGCGTAGTTTATTTCCAGCATAGCAAAATATGCTGTTGCAGCGCAGGACACTACCCACCAAAACCCTATAGGGCTAGCGTTTGTAAGTTATGCCTCGGGGGCCATATAAGGTTTTATCATAGAAGGCTCCTGTCGATAGAAACTTCAGAAAAAGGACCCCTCACTCGATTAGGAAAATTCCAAAAGCCATAGTGCACCCTCTTTTAATAGTCGAAAGTGATCTGGAGGGCAACATCAGCCCCCCCACGCCCCATAATTCCCCCAACATACCAATCAAAATTTTTAGAATGATAAGCCATTTGTCAGCGCTAGTTGATTCCAGATAAGAAATGTGTTTTGAGGAGGACACTCCCCACAACCTTCACGCCGGCAGCATGCGGTTAAGTTGAGCGTTATTGCGAAGGTTTTTATCGAAATCTCTTGTCGGAGAAACTTGCAAAAAGCGGTCCTCCTTCGATATTAGAAGTTCAAAGGGCTAGCTAAACCCTTTTAATAGATCGAAAGTAGCTGATTTGATGGCAACATAAACCCCCCTCCACACGCCCACTTTTCCCCAAACACATCCAATCAAAATTTTTAGATTTCCATTCAACTTAAGTTGAAAGTTTTGAGAAATAGGTAACTTAAGGATGACATACCTACCTCCCCCCAGAGCCCCCACTTCGGGAGCAAGGGTTGTAAGGAAATATATCCCTGGGCGGGCATAAAAGTAATTTTATTAAAAGTCGTTGTATGGTAGAAACTTCAAAGGGCTCATTCTATTGGAAATTGAAATGCGGCCTATAATGCCGTTTCGTTAATAGTTGAAAGTGCCTATGTGCGCAGATAGCGACTAACGCCCCAACTCTCACGCCACACTAAATCTCATTCCCAAACACAATCGATATTCTCTGAAAGTTCTGAAATTAAAGTCTTATAGGATGATAATCCCACAGAGCCCTCAGTGCCAAAGGGTGTAGTAAGTAAGCCTGCGGCTGACTATAAAGCTTTGATGAAAGCGCTGTTCCATATTGTAGCAGAAACTTACAAATGGCTCATTCAATATGGAAATTGAAAGGGCTAGCTGCCTTTTTTAATAGTGTAAAGTGATTTCGCGATAGCGAGACTCAACGCCCCTACTATAACACCCATCATTATCCAAAACACATCCAATCAAAACTTATGAGATATCCATTTCTGCTTCAACGTAGGTGAAAGTTCTTGAAATTAGGTCTTATAGGATGGATAATCCCCTCATAACATCAGCTAGTAAAGGCCGTTGCTAAGTTATGCCGTGGAAGCGGCCATAATAGAAGTTTATATAGAAAGTGTTATAGAAATTCAAAAAGGGGTATTGATTGGAAATTGAATTGTCACCTTTTTAATATGTCTGAAAAAAGTGAGTGGCCGAGAGTAATAACCCCCCTCTTAATGACCCACCATCTTCCCCACAAAATTCAATCAAAGTTAAGAGATAGCCATTATGTTAACGAGTCTGAAAGCTTTAACTGGCAAAATCTATAGCTATTTAAGGTATGACCTAACCCCAGAGACCAAGGCAAAGGTGGTTGGTAAGTTCTGGCCCTCACATGCGGGGACATTAAAGGATTTTTATACAGATAGAGAATTGTCGTAAAATCTTCAAAAGGGGCTCATTCAATACGTAATAGAGAGGGCTATGTACCCTTTCGTAGATAGTCGACAAGTGATTTGGAGGGTAAACTAACCCTCCTCCTACACTCCCACATTCCTCAAACACATCCAACTCAAAAGTTTCAGATAGCCATTTTAGTTCAACGTAGTAGAAAGTTCTAGCGAAATTAGAGTCTTCTGAGAATGACAACCCCCGCCCAGCACTCAGGCGCAATGCGCTATGTAAAGTATATGCCCTTTGGTCCCTACTAGAGGGCAATATAAGGTTTTTCTTGTACTTTTTTTTTTTTTTTAAACAGCGTAGTCGTGGAAACTTCAAAAGTGAGGCACTCTCAGATTTGGTGAATTCGAAATTGAAACGACTATGCGCTATTTTTTAAAACAGTTATAAAGTGGGATAGGAGAGCGATACCGCACCTCATCACGCACCACTTCCCCAAACAGCATCAATAAATTTTTGAGATAAGCCATGTTGGTTTAAAGCTAGTTGACAAATTACCATGCGGAAACAGGTCTTACTGAGGATGACAAGCCACGCCTAAAAACAGACCTTAGGGCTAACGGGCCTTGTAATTTATGCCCTGGCGGCATATATAGGGTGTGTTTAATAGAAAGCTGTTGTCGTTAATCCAAAAGGGCTCATTCGATTAGGAAACAAAAGGCCTAGCTGCCCTCTGTTTTAAATATTCGAAAGTGATTACGAGGAGCTTGACATTTTCATAGTAAAGATCGAAGTTGGTTACGCGTATAATGCATGATTATTTTTTGTTATTGATGTCTGTTGTTTAGACCATGGGCCGACTTCGTTATCGAAGGATTAGTTGTCGTGCCCGGAACTTCGAAAAGAGCGACTCATCCCGATTTGAAAAAGAAAGCGGCTGATGAGCCCCTCTTTAATAGTCGAAGTGATTATCTGAGGGCACAAGTAATCGCTTCCACTACCAACCCCTCCCTACACGCCAACTGCTCTTAAAATTATACCAGATCAAAATAGCGTAAGGTATCCAAGCTATTCAAAGAAAGTAAACAGATTTTTTTAGCGAATGGTATCAAGTTTTCCAAATCAAACTCCCTAATGAAGTGTTTTTTAAATCCCATTTCCAAACTCTAGTCGTACAAATTCTAAACAGGAACGAAAACCTGTAATTTATTCTCTAAAATCCATCAGGTTCAAAAAGGATGATTATATCTGCATAGAGAGCAGTTGATAAATTCAAGCCCTACGTGTTCATCTCTGCTCAATACTCTCTGCTAAGTCCACTGCCTGTTATGTTTAAACGAACAATAGAGAGGCTAAAAGTCATTCTACAAAAGCTCTAGACAGAAATGGCTTAAAGCGTCGACAAAAGATCGCCTAAGGTATCGAATAGACAGATACAAAGCAAATGAGATGGACTTGAATCTTCGCCAACAGGTACTCGACAAACAAATCATACGACATGGTTTATACAAGTTGACGTTTCTTTAGGAATGTGCAGGATTTCGATTTAATGATCAAAATATTGCAACGCAAAATTTATCTGGACTGTCTGTTCAGCATAATAATCTTACATCTTGAGTACAGCATAAAGAATAAGGTGGTGATGTCTACAATAGGAGCTCCAGTGAGCCGCCAATCGTGACAATAAGTTGTGAATGTTCATGAATCAAAAACCTGTATTAATGGTAGCATCGAAAAAAAGTGCCTTTCTTCGGGATCCAATTTCTGCAGATCATCTATAAGAATATAGAAATGACGAAGAAAGATATTCTGCTACCGCCTACGATTGATTATGAAGCTTGCTCTACCTTATTCGATACAATCTGCTGTATAATTCAAATGTAAGTCTCAATAAAATATATATACTATTACTTATTTGTGTTTTCTTTTAGTAATATGTCTGTTATAACTCACTACAAAGTCGGTAAACTAGATTCAACTGTCTCCATTTGCGCAACGCCTTCTAACTCAGAATTTGATTATTACCATCTAACGTCAAGAGATCTGCCGCAAAAGATGACAAGAGAAGAGCTCAAAAGATAATGATTATGCTCTTATAAGTAGGCGAGCGCCTCAGAGCAGGCATAGCGAACCAACACATGTGTCCTAGCCCATCTATAATACGAGGTCTAGCGCCTGACAAGGTTTAATTTATTCAAGGATTATTGATCGACAAAGAGGGGGCGTCAATAGACACGTAGGCGAACTAAGATTTCTGAGAAATTGATTTGCATAATCGGCACGGGGAATTATGATCAACGCACGGGGAATTTGAGAAACAATATGGACTTCTTATGCATACTTCCCAGACTGAGAAGATATCAGGTACTTTAGTAGACCAGAGATCAAATTAAATATTCTATTTTTAAATATTGCTTCTACTGCATCTATCTAGATCTGGGACTATAAATTTAATTTATTACTATCGCAAACCCTAAATAGTGCTTGCTAGCTTAAGGAACACCTATAAGATGAGAGACAAGATATGAACATATTTTATCGCCGCGGCCAAATGCCAGTATTCCCTTGGTAATTTCCAAATGTCCGACAGCGCAGGAAATGCCGAAACAAAAGGAACACGACAGAATAGAAATTACTTTCTTCAGAAGATCGATTTGCGACGCAAAACGTTTGAGACATTTAGAACGATGATTTGCGTCGCTGAAACGTTTGAGACATACTTTAAGAAGAATGATTTGCGGCCGTGTGATAGGAAACTACTCCTAGGTCGATTTTCAATACACAAGTTTCATTATGGAAACAGTGCTATTGTCTGAGAGTCTCCTAACTCCCACCACCAAAGCGGACCCCCATACCCAACCACTAAAAGGCCCCCCTGTAGCCCCCTAAACGCCCCCCGCCCCCCCCACGCCCCCAAACGCCCTCGGCCCTAGCAAAGCGGCCCACCGCGGCCCCCCAAAAGGCGCCCCGCACTAGCCCCAAAAGGTCCCCCCTCCCCATTTTTTTATATACTGTTTTATCTGTGCAGACTTATGAGACACAGAAGGCCCTTCATCAGTTTCATTAATGATGGCTGTAATTAATGTCTTGTTCAGAACAATGTGTCCTTTTTTAATATCTATACTTCACTTTAAACACCAGTTTACAAGTTGAAGTACTTGCGTATTCCTTGTTGTGTACGACGATACCCACAACTGTACTTTACTATACAACTTTTTGAACACCCTAACTATACCACAAGAGCAATGTACTTAGTCTATATAGTCCCTTTATATATACTTGAAAACAAGTTCATTACGTAATTGTGCTGCTAAACTCCGCAACCATCTTTAACACCCCATTTTTACATAGGTTGAAGTTATTCATCGCCATCTACACACACAACTTTAACCTTCCGGTCGTTTATCTGTCATACCCATGAACACCTAAGTCTAATAGCTGTGTTCAAATAGAGCTTTTATGTTATATTATTTTCAGAACAAGTTTCTTTTCTTAATGTCCCTCCTAAAACCAAGTTTACAAGTGAAGTTACCCATCCTTTTCGTCATCCGCACATAGAGAAACAAGAGATATTGACCGTATCACTCTTAGACATGTTACAAATACAACACACAGATAAGACAGAATCTTCAGATCATAAAAATGCAACAAAGAACAACATTTCCGACATACAAAAAACCATTCACCCGCCGCTACCCCTCCCCCCCCCCCCCCGCCCTCCGAGATAAGACAGGCACTTGTAGATCATTAATATACACACAAAGACAAACACTTTCAGACATCTTTTTCCCAACAGAGAAAGACAGGCACCTTAGACTATTAATAAACCAAAACAAAGCCCAGACACCTTCAGACATACAAAAACAGGTGACAAAGACTATGGACACTGTAGCACATAGACACCCACCAAAAGACAAATACTTCAGACATAACACAAAGAGAAAGACATGATCACTTCAGACATAACAAATATACCAACAAAGACAGACACTTCAGAATACAAAACCTAACAAAGACAAACCACTGCATCACATACAAACAGAGAAAGAAAACACTTGTAGACATACAAACAGAGAAAGAAGACACTTCAGACATACAAACAAACAAAGACAAGCACTTGAGACCATACAAACCAACAAGACAGACACTCTCAGACATAAAAACAACAAAAGACAAACACTATTTGGACGTTAAAATACCCCTCCTCCAAAAAGACAGACACTCAAACATAGCACACAGACAAGATAAACACTACAGACACATACAAACAGAGAACAGACATACATGTCACCTTTAGACAGACAAAACTAACAAAGACAGACACTTCAGACATACAAACCAACAAAAGACAAACACGTCGGACATACGAACAAGCAGAAAGACCAACGCTTTAAGACATACAAAAAAACAGCTGAAAGAAAAAGCACTTGAGACATAAAAACACAAAGACAGACACTTCAGACAGTACAACCAACGAGACAGACCAACTTCAGACAATACAAACAGAACAAAGACAGACGCTTCAAGACAAGCGAAACAACAACAAAGACAAGAACACTTCAGACATAGGCAAGCCAACAAAGACAGACACTTCAGATCATACAACCAAACAAGAGACAAACACTGTTAGACATGCAACAACCCCAAGACAATAAGACACTTCAGAACATAGCAAACCAACAAAGAACAAACACTTATATACATACAAACTAGAGAAGCGGACAGCACTTTAGACATACAAACCACAAAGACAAGACACTTCTAGACATACAAACCAGAGAAAGGACAAGCACTTCAGGACATACCAAACCAGCAAAGACGGACACTTAGACATACAAAACAGACCAAGACAGGCACTTTAGACATACAAACCAACAAAGACAGACACTAGTAGACATCATAACAAACAGAAGAACAGACAGACACTTTAGGACATACAAACAGACTGAAAGACAAGCACTTTAGACATACAAACCAACAAAGACAGACACTTCAGACATACAAACAGAGAAAGACAAGCACTTTAGACATACAACACCAACAAAGACAAGACACTTCAGACATACAAACCAAGAAAGACAGGCACTTTAAGACATACAAACCACAAAGACAGACACTTCAACATACAAACCAACAAAGACAGAACACTTCAGACTACAAAACAGACAAAGACAGGCACTTTAAGACATACAAACCAACAGAAGACAGACACTTCAGACATACAAACCAACAAAGACAAACACTTCAGACATACAAACAGACAAAGAACAAACACTTCAGACATACAAAAACAGAGAAAGACAGGCACTTTAGACATACAAACCAACAAAGACAGGACACTTCAGACATACAACAGAGACAAGACAGGCACCTTTACATACAAACCAAACAAAGACACGCTTTCAGACATACAACCAACAAAAGACAAACACTTTCAGACATACAAACAGAGAAGAAAGACAGGCACTTTAGACATACAAACCAACAAAGACAGACACTTCAGACATACAAACCGCAGAAAAGACAGACACTTTAGACATACAAACAACAAAGACAGACACTTCAGACATACACAAACAACAAAGACAAACCACTTCACAGACATTCGGGGGACAAAAAAACAGAGAAAGACAAGCACTTTAGACATACAAACAGACAAGACAAACGAACAAAGACACTTCAGACATACAAACCAAAAAAAGACAAGCACTTAGACATACAAACCAACAAAGACAGACACTTTAGACTTCAAACGCGAAAGACATTATTAACAACAAACAGACAGACAAAGACAGAGAAATACAAGCACTTTAGACATACAAACCAAACAAAAACAGACAGACACTTCAAACATACAAACCAACAAAGACAAACACACTTCAGACATACAAACAGAGAAAGACAGGCACTTTAGACATACAAACCAACAAAGACAGACACTTCAGACATACAACCAACAAAGACAAACACACTTCAGACATACAAACAGAGAAAGACAAACACTTTAGACATACAAACAGAGAAAGACATGTACTATAGACATACAAACCAACAGACAGACAGTTTCAGACATACAAAACAGAGAAAGACAAGGCACTTTAGACATAAAACCAACAAAGACAGACACTTCAGACACAAACCCAACAAAGACAAACACCTTCAGACATACAAACAGAGCAAGCACTTTAGACATACAAACCAACAAAGACAGACACTTCAGACATACAAACAAACAAAGACAAAACACAGAGAAAGACGAAAACACTTTAGACATACAAACCAACAAAGACAGACACTTCAGACATCCAAACAACAAAGACAAACACTTTCAGACATACAACCAACAAAAGACCAGACACTTCAGACATACAAAAACAACAAAGACAAACACTTCCAGACATACAAACCAACAAAGACAGACACTTCAGACATACAAACAGAGAAAGACAAACACTTTTAGACATACAAACCAACAAAGACAGACACTTCAGACATACAAACCAGACAAGACAAACAGTTTTTAGACATACAGACAAACAGAAGACAAGCACTTTAGACATACAAAACCACGGACAAAGGACAGGACACTTCTAGACATACAAACAGCAAAGACAGACACTTTCCCAGACATACAAACAACGAAAACAGACACTATAAGACATACAAACAGAGAAAGACAAAAGACATGACACTTTAGACATACAAAACAGCAAAGAAAGACACTTTAGGACAAACAAACCAAAAGAAAGACAGACACTTTAGACATACAAACCAACAAAGACAGACAATTCAGACATACAAACAGAGAAAGACAAGCACTTTAGACATACAAACCAACAAAGACAGACACTTCAGACATACAAACAGAGAAAGACAGGCATTTAGACATACAAACCAAACAAAGACAGACACTTCAGACATACAAACCAGACAAAGAAAGGACACTTCTAGACATACAAACCAGCAAGACAGACACTTTAGACATACAAACAGAGAAAGACAGACACGTTAGACATACAAACCAACAAAGAAAGACACTTCAGACATTACAAACCAACAAGAACAACATACTTCAGACATACAAACAGAGAAAGAAGACAACATTTAGACATACAAACTAACAAAGACAAACACTTCAGACATACAAACAAGAGAAACTTTCAGACACAAACCACAGAGAACACTTCAGGCTCTTTAGGACATACAAACCAACAAAGACAGACACTTCAGACATACAAACCAACAAAGACAAAACACTTCAGACATACAAACAGAGAAGACAAACACTTTAGACATACAAAACAGAGAAAGACAGACACTTCAGACATACAAACAGAGAAAGACAAGACACTTCAGACACATTACAAACCAACAAAGACAGACACACTTCAGACATACAAACAACAAAGACATAACACTTCAGACATACACACATAGAAAAAACAGACAAAGACACTTAGAACATACAAACAAAGAGACAGCACTTTTTTAGACATACAAACCAACAAAGACAGACACTTCAGACATACAAACCAAGAAAGTTGAACAAGACACTTTAGACATACAACCAAAACAAAGACAGAAGTACTTCAGACATACAAACAGAGAAAGACAGGCACTTTACATACAAACAACAAAGACAGACACTTTAGACATACAAACCAACAAAGACAGACACTTCAGACATACAACCAACAAAGACAAAAAAAAACAGACAAAAACACATTACAAACAAACAGAGAAAGACATGCACTTTAGACATAGTACAAACAACAAAGACAGAAACTTCAGACATACAAACCAAGAAAGACAGTACACTTTAGACATACAAACAAGCTAAAAGACAGACACTTCAGACATACAAACAAGAAAGACAAACACTTTAGACATACAAACCACAAAGACAGACACTTCAGACATAGCAAACAGACAAAGACAAACACTTTAGACATACAAACCAACAAAGACAGACACTTCAGACATACAAACCAACAAAGACAAAACTTTAGACATACAAACAGAGAAAGAAAGACACTTTAGACATACAAAACCAACAAAGACAGACACTTCAGACATACAAACCAACAAAGACAGGCACTTTGGACATACAAACAACAAAAAGACAGACACTTCAGACATACAAACCAACAAAGACAAACACTTCAGACATACAAAAACAGAGAAAGACAAGCACTTTAGACATACAAACCAACAAAGACAGACATACTTCAGACATACAAACAGAGAAAGACAGACACTTCAGACATACAAACCAACAAAGACAGACACTTCAGAAACATACAAAAACCAACAAAGACAAACACTTCAGACATACCAAAGCCAAGAAAGACAAACACTTCAGACATACAAACAGAGAATGACAGGCACTTCAGACATACAAACAACAAAGACAGACACACTTTAGACAATACAAACCAACAAAGACAGACACTTCAGACATATAAACAAACAAACACACACTTCAGACATACAAACCAACAAAGACAGACACTTCAAACATAAAAGACAACTTCAACAACAAACAACACATACAGACATACAAACCAACAAAAAAACAGACACTTTAGACATACAAAACAGAGAAAGACAGGCACTTTAGACATACAAACCAACAAAGACAAACACTTCAGACATACAAACAGAGAAAGACAAAGGCACTTGTAGACATACAAACAACAAAGAAAGGGACACTTCAGACAAGGAAACCACAACAAAGAACAAACACTTCAGACATACAAACAGAGGAAAGGACAAAGACACTTTTTAGACATACAAACAGAGAAAGACAGACACTTCAGACATACAACAGAGAAAGACAAGCACTTTAGACATACAAACCAACAAAGACAGACACTTCAGACATACAAACAGACCAAAGACAAACACTTTAGACATACAAACCACAACAAAGACAGACACTTCAGACATAAAACAAACCAACAAAGAACAGACACTTTAGACCATAACAACCAGACAAAGAACAGGGCACGACACTTCAAACATACAAACCAACAAAGACAAACACTTTCAGACAATACAAACCAATTTGAAAGACAAACACTTAGACATACAAACAGAGAAAGACATGCACTTTAGACATACAAACCAACAAAGACAGACACTTCAGACATACAAACCAACAAAGACAACACACTTCAGAAGACATACAAACACGAAACAAAGACAGACACTTCAGACATACAAAAACAAGACAAGACAGCACTTCAGACATACAAACAGAACAAAAGACAGACACTTCAGACATACAAACCAACAAAGACAACACTTCAGACATACAAACCAAACAAAGACAGACACTTCAGACACAAACCAAACAAAGACAAACACTTTAGACATACAAAACAACAAAAACAGACACTTCAGACATACAAACAACAAAGACAAACACTTCAGACATACAAACCAAAAGAGACAGGACACTTCAGACATACAAAACCAACAAAGACAAACACTTTAGACATACAAACAGAGAAGAAGACAAGCAAAGACTTTAGACATACAAACCAACAAAGACAGACACTTCAGACATACAAACAGAAAGACAGGCACTTTAGACATACAAACAACAAAGAACAGACACTTCAGACATACAAACCAGCAAAGACAAACACTTCAGACATACAAACCAACAGAGAAAAAACAGAGCAGACACTTTAGACATACAAAACCAAACAAAGACAGACACTTCAGACATACAAACCAACAAAGACAAACACTTCAGACATACAAACAGAGAAAGACAAACACTTAGACATACAAACAGAACAAAGACAGGACACTTCAGACATACAAAACAACAAAGACAGACACTTGTCACGACATACAAACCAACAAAGACAGACACTTCAGACATACAAACAAGAAAGACAGACACTTTAGACATACAAACCAACAAAGACAGACAAAACCTACTTTAGACATACAAACAGACCAAAGACAACACTTTCAGACATTTTACAAACAGAGAAAGACAGACACTTCAGACATACAAACCAACAAAGACAGACACTTTAAGACATACAAACAACAACAGACAAACACTTCAGACATACAAACAGAGAAAGACAAACACTTTAGACATACAAACCAACAAAGACAGACACTTCAGACATACAAACAGAGAAGACAAACACTTTAGACATACAAACCAACAAAGACAGACACTTCAGACATACAAACAAACAAAGACAAACACTTTAGACATACAAACCAACAACAGACAGAACACTTCAAACATACAAACCAACAACAAAGACAAGACACTTCAAGAACATACAAACACTTTAACAAAAGACAAACACTTTAGACATACAAACAGAGACAAAGACAGACACTTTAGACATACAAACCAACAAAGACAAAACACTTCAGACATACAAAAAGAGAAAGACAGACACTTTAGACATACAAACAGAGAAAGACATGTACTATAGACATACAAACCAACAAAGACAGACACTTCAGACATACAAACAGAGAAAGACAAACACTTTAGACATACAAACCAACAAAGACAGACACTTCAGACATACAAACCAACAAGACAAACTTCAGACATACAAACCAACAAAGACAGACACTTCAGACATACAAACCAACAAAGACAAACACTTCAGACATACAAACAAACAAAGACAGACACTTCAGACAACAAACCAACAAAGACAAACCCTTCAGACATGCAAACCAACAAAGAAAGACACTTCAGACAAGCAAAACAACAAAGACAAACACTTTAAACATACAAACCAACAAAGACAGACACTTCAGACATACAAAACAACAAAGACAAACACTTCAGACATACAAACAGAGAAAGACAAGCACTTAGACATACAAACCAACCAAGACAGGACACTTCAGACACACAAACCAACAGACAGGCACTTTAGACATACAAACCAACAAAAGACAGGCACTTTAGACATACAAACCAACAAAGACACACACTATAGACATACAAACCAGCAAAAAAAAATTTTCAGATAGCCATTTTGTTACAACAGAGTAGAAAAGTTCTGGAAATTAGGTCTTTGAGAATACACAAACTCAGAGAAAGGGTTGTAAGTTATGCCCTGGGGGCATACAAGGTTTGCAAAGACAGCACTTAGACATACAAACCAAAAGGGCAAACATTTCAGATTGGAAATGAAAGAGGCTAGGGGCAATTTTTAATACAAACCAAAAAGACAGAGAGCGACATACCGCCCCTCTCACGCCACCATTTCCCCAAACACACCCAATCAAAGAGATAGCCATGTTGTTTAAAAACAGACACTTAAACGTAGTTGAAAGTTCAAAATTCGGTCTTACGAGGAGGACAACCACCCTAACAGACCTTCAGACATACAAACCAACAAAGTAATTTATGCCCTGGGACATATAAACAGAGTTTATAGAAAGCACTTTAGTCATTTCCAAAAGGGCTCATTTCAGACATACAAACAAAAAGGCCTAGTGCATTTTTACAGTCGAAAGTGATTGGAAGGCTTGACACTTCAGATATACAAACCGAACAAATGCATTATTTTTTCAGACATGTTTAGACCAGGGCAAGATCAAGGAGTTGTCGTACAAACTTCGACAAAGGGCTCATTCGACATAAAACAGAAAAGGGCAGATGCACTTTTAAGGACAGTCAAAAGTAATTTGAGGGCAACTACAGACACTTCCACTCCCACAACTCAACGCTCACCCTCCCACGCCAACTGCTCTTAAAATTTAACCAAGAAAAATAGCGTACTGTGTCATGTCTAACAGACAGACACTTCAGACATACAAACCAACAAAGACAAACACTTCAGACATACAAACAGAGAAAGACAAACACTTTAGACATACAAACAGAGAAAGACAGACACTATAGACATACAAAACCAACAGACAGACAGTTCAGACATACAAACAGAGAAAGACAAGCACTTTAGACATAAAAAACCAACAAAGACAGACACTTCAGACATACAAGCCAACAAAGACAAACACTTCAGACATACAAACCAACAAAGACAGGGACACTTCAGACATACAAAACCAACAAAGACAGTACACTTCAGACATACAAACAACAAAGACAGGCACTTTAGAAACATAAGACAAACCCTTCAGACATGCAAACAACAAAGACAGACACTTCAGACATACAAAACCAAAAGACAAACACTTTAGACATACAAACCAGACAAAGACAGACAATTCAGACATACAACAACAAAGACAAACAGTTTAGACATACAAAACAGAGAAAGACAAGCACTTCATAGACATACAAACCAACAAAGACAGACACTTAGACACACAAACCAACAAAGACAGAGTGCACTTTAGACATACAAACCAACAAGACAAGACACTTTAGACATACAAACCAACAAAGACAGGCACTTTAGACATACAAACCAACAAAGACAGACACTTTAGACATACAAAATTCAGAGAAAGACAGACACTATAGACATACAAACCAGCAAAAGACAGACAATTTTTAGACATACAAACAGAGAAAGACACTGTACACTTCCAGACATACAAACCAACAAAGACAGACACTTCAGACATAAACAGAGAAAGTACAAAAGCACTTAGACATACAAACCAAACAAAGACAAACACTTCAGACATACAAACAGAGAAAGACAGGACACTTTAGACATACAAACCAACAAAGACAGACACTTCAGACATACAAACAACAAAGACAACACTTTCAGACATACAAACCAGAGAAAGACAAGACACTTCAGGACATACAAACCAACAAAGACACACTTCAGACATTAAACAAACAAAACAGAGAAAGACAGTACAGCACTTCAGACATACAAACCAACAAAGACATGACACTTAGACATACAAACAGAGAAAAAGACAGACACTTTAGACATACAACAAAAGGAACAAAGACAGACACTTCAGACATACAAACCAACAAAGACAGACACTTCAGACATACAAACAACAAAGACAAACACTTTTAGACATACAACAGAGAAAGACAGCACTTTAGACATACAAACAACAAAGACAGACACTTCAGACATACAAACCAACAAAGACAAACACTTCGGACATACAAACCAACAAAGATAGACACTATAGAACATACAAACCAACAAAGACAAACACTTCAGACATACAAACAACAGAAAGACAGACACTTCAGACATACAAACCAACAAAGACAGACACTTCAGACATACAAACAACAAAGAAAAACACTTCAGACATACAAAACAGAGAAAGACAAAACACTTAGACATACAAACCAACAAAGACAGACACTTCAGACATACAAAACAGAGAAAAAGACAAACCTTAGGACATACAAACCAACAAAAGACAGACACTTCAGACATACAAACCAACAAAGACAAACACTTCAGACATATAAACAGAGAAAGACAGACACTTTAGACATACAAACCAACAAAGACAATACTTCAGACATACAAACAGAGAAAGACAGACACTTCAGACATACAAACCAACAAAGACAGACACTTCAGACATACAAACAGAGAAAGACAAACACTTTAGACATACAAACAGAGAAAGACAGACACTTCAGACATACAAACCAAAAAAGAAAAGCACTTCGGACATACAAACCAACAAAGAAAAGACACTATAAACATACAAACCAGCAAAGACAGACACTTAAGACATACAAACAGAGAAAGACATGTACTATAGACATACAAACCAACAAAGACAGACACTTCAGACATACAAACCAACAAAGAAAAATACTTCAGACATACAAACAGAGAAAAGACAGACACTTTAGACATACAAACCAACAAAGACAGACACTTCAGACATACAAACAGAGAAAGACAGGCACCTTGGACATACAAACCAACAAAGACAGACACTTCAGACATACAAACCAACAAAGACAAACACTTCAGACATATAAAACAGAGAAAGACAGGCACTTTAGACATACAAACCAACAAAGACCAATACTTCAGACATACAAACAGAGAAAGACAGACACTTCAGCCATACAAACCAACAAAGACAGACACTTCAGACATACAAACAGAGAAAGACAAACACTTTAGACATACAAACAGAGAAAAGAAAGACAGACACTTCAGACATACAAACCAAAAAAGAAAAGCACTTTGGACATACAAACCAAACAAAGACAGACACTTCAGACATATAAACAAACAAAGACAAACATTTCAGATATACAAACCAACAAAGACAGACACTTCAAACATACACACCAACAAAGATAAACACTACAGAACAAACAAACAGAGAAAGACATGCACTTTAGACATACAAACTAACAAAGACAGACACTTTAGACATACAAAACCAACAAAGACAAACACTTCAGACATACAAACAGAGAAGGACAAACAATTTAGACATACAAGCAGAGAAAGACATGTACTATAGACATACAAACCAACAGACAGACAGTTCAGACATACAAACAGAGAAAGACAAGCACTTTAGACATAAAAACCAACAAAGATAGACACTTCAGACATACAACCAACAAAGACAAACACTTCCAGACATACAAACCAACAAAGACAGACCCTTCACACATACAAACCAATAAAGACAAACACTTCAGACATACAAACAAACAAAGACAAACACTTCAGACAAGAAAAACCAACAAAGACAAACCCTTCAGACATGCAAACCAACAAAGACAGACACTTCAGACAAGCAAAACAACAAAGACAAACACTTTAGACATACAAACCAACAAAGACAGACACTTCAGACATACAAACCAACAAAGAAAAACAGTTTAGACATACAAACAGAGAAAGACAAGCACTTTAGACATACAAACCAACAAAGACAGACACTTCAGACATACAAACCAACAAAAGACAGGCACTTTAGACATACAAACCAACAAAAAACAGACACTATAGACATACAAACCAACAAAGACAGACACTTTAGACATACAAACAGAGAAAGACATGTACTATAGACATACAAACCAACAATCACAGACAATTCGGACATACAAACAGAGAAAGACAAGCACTTTAGACATAAAAACCAACAAAGACAGACACTTCAGACATAGAAACAGAGAAAGACAAGCACTGAAGACATACAAACCAACAAAGACAGATACTTCAGACATACAAACAGAGAAAGACAGGCACTTTAGACATACAAACCAACAAAAGACAGACACTTCAGACAGACAAACCAACAAAGACAAACACTTCAGACATACAAACAGAGAAAGACAGACACTTCAGACATACACACCAACAAATACAAACATTTCAGACATACAAACAGAGACAGACAGGCACTTTAGACATACTAACAAAGACAAACTAACAAAGACAGACACTTCAGACATACAAACAGAGAAACACAGGCGCTTTAGACATACGAACCAACAAAGACAGACACTTCAGACAAGCAAACCAACAAAAACAAACACTTCAGACATACAAACAGAGAAAGACAAACACTTTAGACATACAAACAGAGATAGACAGACACTTCAGACATACAAACAGAGAAAGACAAGCACTTTAGACATACAAACCAACAAAGACAGACACTTCAGACAACAAACAAACCAACAGACAGGCACTTCAGACATACAAAACCAACAAAAGACAGGCACTTTAGACATACAAACCAACAAAGACACACACTATAGACATACAAACCAGCAAAGACAGACACTTTAGACATACAAACAGAGAAAGACATGTACTATAGACATACAAACCAACAAAGACAGACACTTCAGACATACAAACAGAGAAAGACAAGCACTCTAGACATACAAACAAACAAAGACAAACACTCAGACATACAAACAGAGAAAGACAGGCACTTTAGACATACAAATCAACAAAGACAGACACTTCAGACATACAAACAGAGAAAAGACAGACACTTTAAACATACACACAGAGAAAGACAAGCACTTTAGACATACAAACAGCAAAGACAGATACTTTAGACATACAGACAGAGAAAGACAGGCACTTTAGACATACAAACCAACAAAGACAGACACTTAAGACATACAAACAGAGAAAGACAGACACTTTAGACATACAAACCAACAAAGAAAGACACTTCAGACATACAAACCAACAAAGACAGACACTTCAGACATACAAACCAACAAAGACAAACTTTAGACATACAAACCAACAAAGACAAACACTTTAGACATACAAACAGAGAAAGACAAGACACTTTAGACATACAAACCAACAAAGACAGACACTTCAGACATACAAACCAACAAAGACAATACTTCAGACATACAAACAGAGAGAAAGACAGACACTTTAGACATACAAACCAACAAAGACAGACACTTCAGACATACAAACAGAGAAAGACAGGCACCTTGGACATACAAACCAACAAAGACAGACACTTCAGACATACAAACCAACAAAGACAAACACTTCAGACATATAAACAGAGAAAGACAGGCACTTTAGACATACAAACCAACAAAGACAAATACTTCAGACATACAAACAGAGAAAGACAGACACTTCAGCCATACAAACCAACAAAGACAGACACTTCAGACATACAAACCAACAAAGACAAATACTTCAGATATACAAACAGAGAAAGACAAACACTTTAGATATACAAACAGAGAAAGACAGACACTTCAGGCATACAAACCAAAAAAGACAAGCACTTTAGACATACAAACCAACAAAGACAGACACTTCAGACATATAAACAAACAAAGAAAAAAACACTTCAGATATACAAACAAACAAAGACAGACACTTCAAACATACACACCAACAAAGATAAACACTACAGAACAAACAAACAGAGAAAGACATGCACTTTAGATATACAAACTAACAAAGACAGACACTTCAGACATACAAACCAACAAAGACAAACACTTCAGACATACAAACAGAGAAAGACAAACACTTTAGACATACAAGCAGAGAAAGACATGTACTATAGACATGAAAACCAACAGACAGACAGTTCAGACATACAAACAGAGAAAGACAAGCACTTTAGACATAAAAAAACCAACAAAGATAGACACTTCAGACACACAAGCCAACAAAAACAAACACTTCAGACATACAAACCAACAAAGACAGACACTTCACACATACAAACCAACAAAGACAAACACTTCAGACATACAAACAAACAAAGACAGACACTTCAGACATACAAACCAACAAAGACAGACACTTCACACATACAAACCAACAAAGACAAACACTTAAGACATACAAACAAACAAAGATAGACACTTCAGACAAGCAAACCAACAAAGACAAACCTTCAGACATGCAAACCAACAAAGAAAGACACTTCAGACAAGCAAAACAACAAAGACAAACACTTTAGACATACAAACCAACAAAGACAGACACTTCAGACATACAAACCAACAAAGACAAACAGTTTAGACATACAAACAGAGAAAGACAAGCACTTTAGACATACAAACCAACAAAGACAGGCACTTCAGACATACAAACCAACAAAGACAGGCACTTTAGACATACAAACCAACAAAGAAAGACACTATAGACATACAAACAGCAAAGACAGACACTTTAGACATACAAACAGAGAAAGACATGTACTATAGACATACAAACCAACAAAGACAGACAATTCGGACATACAAACAGGAGAAAGACAAGCACTTTAGACATAAAAACCAACAAAGACAGACACTTCAGACATACAAACAGAGAAAGACAAGCACTCAAGACATACAAACCAACAAAGACAGACACTTCAGACATACAAACAGAGAAAGACAGGCACTTTAGACATACAAACCAACAAAGACAGACACTTCAGACAGACAAACCAACAAAGACAAACACTTCAGACATACAAACAGAGAAAGACAGACACTTCAGACATACAAACCAACAAAGAAAGACACTTCAGACATACACAAACCAACAAATACAAACATTTTCAGACATACAAACAGAGACAGACAGGCACTTTAGACATACAAACTAACAAAGACAAACACTTCAGACATACAAACAGAGAAACACAGGCACTTTAGACATACGAAACCAACAAAGACAGACACTTAAGACAAGCAAACCAACAAAAACAAACACTTCAGACATACAAACAGAGAAAGACAAACACTTTAGATATACAAACAGAGATAGACAAACACTTCAGACATACAAACAGAGAAAGACAAGCACTTTAGACATACAAACAAACAAAGACAGACACTTCAGACATACAAACAGAGAAAGACAGACACTTTAGACATACACACAAGAAAGACAAGACACTTCAGACATACAAACAGCAAAGACAGACACTTTAGACATACAAACAGAGAAAGACAAGCCACTTTAGACATACAAACCAACAAAACAGACACTTTAGACATACAAACAGAGAAAGATAGACACTTAGACATACAAACCAACAAAGACAGACACTTCAGACATACAAACCAACAAAGACAGACACTTTTCAGACATACAAACCAACAAAGACAAAACATTTAGACATACAAACAGAGAAAGACAAGCACTTTAGACATACAAACCAACAAAGACAGACACTTCAGACATACAAACCAACAAAGACGAATACTTCAGACATACAAACAGAGAAAGACAGACACTTTAGACATACAAACCAACAAAGACAGACACTTCAGACATACAAACAGAGAAAAGACAGGCACCTTGACATACAA
This sequence comes from Artemia sinica, assembly GCA_027921565.1. Classification (NCBI taxonomy): domain Eukaryota; kingdom Metazoa; phylum Arthropoda; class Branchiopoda; order Anostraca; family Artemiidae; genus Artemia; species Artemia sinica. The sequence goes on from JAPEVW010000338.1 coordinate 34,704, forward strand.
ACCAACAAAGACAGACACTTCAGACATACAAACCAACAAAGACAAACACTTCAGACATATAAACAGAGAAAGACAGGCACTTTAGACATACAAACCAACAAAGACAAATACTTCAGACATACAAACAGAGAAAGACAGACACTTCAGCCATACAAAAACCAACAAAGACAGACACTTCAGACATACAAAAAAAAAGACAAATACTTCAGATATACAAACAGAGAAAGACAAACACTTTAGATATACAAACAGAGAAAGACAGACACTTCAGACATACAAACAAAAAAGACAAGCACTTTAGACATACAAACCAATAAAGACAGACACTTCAGACATATAAACAAACAAAGACAAACACTTCAGATATACAAACCAACAACGACAGACACTTCAAACATACACACAAACAAAGATAAACACTACAGAACAATCAAACAGAGAAAGACATGCACTTTAGACATACAAACAACAAAGACAGACACTTCAGACATACAAACCAACAAAGACAAACACTTCAGACATACAAACAGAGAAAGACAAACACTTTAGACATACAAGCAGAGAAAGACATGTACTATAGACATGAAAACCAACAAAGACAGACACTTCAGCACATACAAACAGAGAAAGACAAGCACTTCAGACATACAAACCAACAAAGATAGACACTTCAGACATACAAACCAACAAAGACAAACACTTCAGACATACAAACCAACAAAGACAGACACTTCACACTACAAACCAACAAAGACAAACACTTCAGACATACAAACAAACAAAGACAGACACTTAGACAAGCAAACCAACAAAGACAAACCCTTCAGACATACAAACCAACAAAGACAGACACTTCAGACAAGCAAAACAACAAAGACAAAAACTTTGGACATACAAACCAACAAAGACAGACAGTTCAGACATACAAACCAACAAAGACAAACACTTTAGACATACAAACAGAGAAAGACAAGCACTTTAGACATACAAACCAACAAAGACAGACACTTCAGACATACAAACCAACAAAGACAGGCACTTTAGACATACAAACCAACAAAAACAGACACTATAGACATACAAACCAGCAAAGACAAGACACTTTAGACATACAAACAGTGAAAAAACATGTACTATAGACATACAAACCAACAAAGACAGACAATTCAGACATACAAACAGAGAAAGACAAGCACTTTAGACATAAAAAAAACCAACAAAGACAGACACTTCAGACATACAAACAGAGAAAGACAAGCACTTAGACATACAAACCAACAAAGACAGACACTCCAGGCATGCAAACAGAGAAAGACAGGCACTTTAGACATACAAACCAACAAAGACAGACACTTCAGACATACAAACCAACAAAGACAAACACTTCAGACATACAAGCCAAGAAAGGACAAACACTTTAGACATACAAACAGAGAAAGACAGACACTTCAGACATACAAACCAACAAAGACAGACACTTCAGACATACAAACCAACAAATACAAACACTTCAGACATACAAACAGAGAAAGACAGGCACTTTAGACATACAAACTAACAAAGACAAACACTTCAGACATACAAACAGAGAAAGACAGGCACCTTAGACATACAAACCAACAAAGACAGACACTTCAGACATACAAACCAACAAAGACAGACACTTCAGACATACAAACCAACAAAGACAAACATTTCAGACATACAAACAGAGAAAAGACAGGCACTTTAGACATACAAACTAACAAAGACAAACACTTCAGACATACAAACAGAGAAAGACAGGCACTTTAGACATACAAACCAACAAAGACAGACACTTCAGAAATACAAACCAACAAAGACAAACACTTCAGACATACAAACAGAGAAAGACAGACACTTCAGACATACAAACCAACAAAGACAGAGAAAGACACTTCAGACATACAAACCAACAAATACAAAAACTTTTCAGACATACAAACAGAGAAAGACAGGCACTTTAGACATACAAACTAACAAAGACAAACACTTCAGACATACAAACCAAAAAGACAGACACTTCAAATATACACACCAACAAAGATAAGACACTACACTTTAGAAAAAACAAGAAAAAGAAAAGCACTTTAGACATAAAAACTAACAAAGACAGACACTTCAGACATACAAACAGAGAAAGACAAGCACTTTAGACATACAAACCAACAAAGACCGACACTTCAGACATTCAAACCAACAAAGACAGGCACTTCAGACATACAAACCAACAACGACAGACACTATAGACATACAAACCAGCAAAGACAGACACTTTAGACATACAAACAGAGAAAGACAAGCACTTTAGACATACAAACCAACAAAGACAGACACTTTAGACATACAAACAGAGAAAGACAAGCACTCTAGACATACAAACCAACAAAGACAGCCACTTCAGACATACAAACAGAGAAAGACAGGCACTTTAGACATACAAACCAACAAAGACAGACACTTCAGACATACAAACCAACAAAGACAAACACTTCAGACATACAAACAGAGAAAAAACAGGCGCTTTAGACATACAAACCAACAGTGACAGACACTTCAGACATACAAACAGAGAAAGACAGGCACTTTAGACATACAAACCAACAAAGACAGACACTTCAGACATACAAAACAACAAAGACAAACACTTCAGACATACAAACAGAGAAAGACAAACACTTTAGACATACAAACAGAGAAAGACAGGCACTTTAGACATACAAACCAACAAAGACAAGACACTTCAGACATACAAAACAACAAAGACAACACTTCAGACATACAAACAACAAAGACAAAACACTTCAGACATACAAACAGAGAAAGACAGGCACTTTAGACATACAAACAACAAAGACAGACACTTCAGACAAGCAAACAAACAGAAAACAAACACTTTAGACATACAAACAACAAAGAAAGACACTTCAGACATACAAACCAACAAAGACAAACACTTCAGACATACAAACAGAGAAAGACAAACTTTAGACATACAAACCAACAAAGACAGACACTTCAGACATACAAACCAACAAAGACAGACACTTCAGACATACAAACAGAGAAAGACAGGCACTTTAGACATACAAACCAACAAAGACAGACACTTCAGACATACAAACCAGAGACAAGCACATTACAAAACCAGCAACAAACTTCAGACAAAAAAACCAACACAGACACTTTCAGACATAGAAACAACAAAGACAAACACTTCAGACATACAAAACAGAGAAAAGACAGACACTTTAAACATACAAACCAACAAAGACAAACACTTCAGACATACAAACAGACAAAGACAACCACTTCAGACATACAAACCAACAAAGACAGACACTTCAGACATACAAACCAACAAAGACAAACACTTCAGACATACAAACAGAGAAAGACAGGCACTTTAGACATACAAACCAACAAAGACAGACACTTCATACATATAACCAACAAAGACAAACACTTCAGACATACAAACAGAGAAAGACAGGCACTTTAGACATACAAACCAACAAAGACAGACACTTCAGACATACAAACTAACAAAGACAAACACTTCAGACATACAAACAGAGAAAGACAGGCACTTTCGACATACAAAACCAACAAAGACAGACACTTCAGACATACAAACCAACAAAGACAAACACTTCAGACATACAAACAGAGAAAGACAGCACTTTCGACATACAAACCAAACAAAGACAGACACTTCAGACATACAAACAACAAAGACAAACACTTCAGACATACAAACAGAGAGAAAGACAAGCACTTTAGACATACAAACCAACAAAGACAGACACTTCAGACATACAAAACAGACAAAGACAAACACTTCAGACATACAAACAGAGAAAGACAGACACTTCAGACATACACAAACCAACAAAGACAACACACATCAGACATACAAACAGAGAAAGACAAGCACTTTAGACATTAGATATACAAACCAACAAAGACAGACACTTCAGACATACAAACCAACAAAGATAAACACTTCAGACATACAAACAGAGAAAGACAAGCACTTTAGACATACAAACCAACAAAGACAGACACTTCAACATACACAACAAACAAAGATAAATACTTCAGACATACAAACAGAGAAAGACATGCACTTTAGACATACAAACCAACAAAGACAAACACATCAGACATACAAACCAACAAAGACAGACACTTCAGACACAGAAACAGAGATGAGACAGACACTTTAGACATACAAACCAACAAGGACAGACACTTCAGACATACAAACCAACAAAAAACAAACACTTCAGATATACAAACAGAGAAAGACATGCACTTTAGACACACAAACCAACAAAGACAGACAGTTGGATATGCAAACACCCACCCAGACACACAAGCACAAAGAGTGAGAGTCACATACAAACATATAGATTCAAACATACAAACGAGAAAGACACACACTTCAGATATACAAACCATCAAAGACAAACACTTTGACTTGCAAACACCAAACCCTGACAAACAGACAAATAGAGTGAGAGACACATACAAATACAAAAGATTCAGACATACAAACCGAGAAAGACAGGCAGTGGGACAAGCAAACACACGCCCTAAACACACACAGGCAAAGAGAGTGAGAAACACATACAAACACATAGATTCAAACATACAAACCGAGAAAGACAGGCACTGGGATAAGCAAACACCTGCCCGCACACACTGGCAAAGAGAGTGAGAAAACACATACAAAACATAGATTCAGACACATAAACCGAGAAAGACACGCACTGGAATGCACATGCAACTGCAAAAAGTTGGGTTAATTTAGGTTAACATAGGCAAATGCAAAAAGTTGGGTTAATTTAGCTTAACTTAGAGTGGCGCGCCACTCTAAGTTAACCTAAATTAACCCAACTTTTTGCATTTTTTGCCTATGTTAGTTTGTATGTCTAAAGTGCCTGTCTTTCTCTGTTTGTATGTCTGAAGTGTTTATCTTTGCTGGTTTGTATGTCTGAAGTGTCTGTCTTGGTTGGTTTGTATGTCTAATGTCTAAAGTGCTTGTCTTTCTCTGCTTTGTATGTCTGATGTGTTTGTCTTTGTTGGTTTGTATGTCTGAAGTGTCTGTCTTTCTCTGTTTGTATGTCTAAAGTGTTTGTCTTTCTCTGCTTTGTATGTCTGAAGTATCTGTCTTTGTTGGTTTGTATGTCGGAAGTGTCTGTCTTTGTTGGTTTGTATGTCTAAAGGACCTGTCTTTCTCTGTTTGTATGTCTGAAGTGTCGTGTTTGTTGGTTTGTATGTCTAGAGTGCTTGTCTTTCTCTGTTTGTATGTCTGAAGTGTCTGTCTTTGTTGGTTTGTATGTCTAAAGTGCTTGTCTTTCTCTCTTTGTATGTCTGAAGTGTCTGTCTTTGTTTGTTTGTATGTTTATAGTACATGTCTTTCTTGGTTTTGTATGTCTAAAGTGTCTGTCTTTGCTGGTTTGTATGTCTATTGTGTCTGTCTTTTGTGGTTTGTATGTCTGAAAGTGTGCCTTGTCTTTGTGGTTTGTATGTCTGAAGTGTCTGTCTTTGTTGGTTTGTATGTCTTAAAGTGCTTGTCTTTCTCTGTTTGTATGTCTAAACTGTTTGTCTTTGTTGGTTTGTATGTCTGAAGTGTCTGTCTGTTGGTTTGTATTTCTAAAGTGTTTGTCTTTGTTGGTTTGCTTGTCTGAAGTGTCTGTCTTTGTTGGTTTGCATGTCTGAAGGGTTTGTGTCTTTGTTGGTTTGCTATGTCTGAAGTGTCTGTCTTTGTTTGTTTGTATGTCTGAAGTGTTCTGTCTTTGTTGGTTTTGTATGTCTGAAGTGTTTGTCTTTGTTGGCTTGTATGTCTGAAGTGTCTGTCTTTGTTGGTTTTTTATGTCTAAAGTTCTTGTCTTTCTCTGTTTGTATGTCTGAAGTCTGTGTTTGTTGGTTTTTGTATGTCTGAAGTAAGACATGTCTTTCTCTGTTTGTATGTCTAAAGTGTTTGTCTTTCCCTGTTTGTATGTCTGAAGTGTTTGTCTTTGTTGGTTTGTATGTCTGAAGTGTCTGTCTTTGTTAGTTTTGTATGTCTAAAGTGCAGTGTCTTTCTCTGTTTGTTTGTTCTGTAAGTTTTATCTTTGTTGGTTTGTATGTTGAAGTGTCTGTCTTTGTTGGTTTGTATATCTGAAGTGTTTGTCGTTTGTTGTTTGTATGTCTGAAGTGTCTGTCTTTGTTGGTTTTGTGTGTCTAAAGTGCTTGTCTTTGTTGGTTTGTATGTCTGAAGTGTCTGTCTTTCTCTGTTTGTATGTCTAAAGTGTTTGTCTTTCTCTGTTTGTATGTCTGAAGTGTTTGTCTTTGTTGGTTTGTATGTCTGAAGTGTCTGTCTTTGTTGGTTTGTATGTCTGAAGTGTCTGTCTTTCTCTGTTTGTATGTCTGAAGTATTTGTCTTTGTTGGTTTGTATGTCTAAAGTGCCTGTCTTTCTCTGTTTATATGTCTGAAGCGTTTGTCTTTTGTTGGTTTGTATGTCTGAAGTGTCTGTCTTTGTTGGTTTGTATGTCTAAGGTGCCTGTCTTCTCTGTTTGTATGTCTGAAGCGTTTGTCTTTGTTGGTTTGTATGTCTAAAGTGGCTGTCTTTCTCTGTTTGTATGTCTGAAATGTTTGTCTTTGTTGGTTTGTATGTCTGAAGTGTCTGTCTTTGTTGGTTTGTATGTCTAAAGTGTCTGTCTTTCTCTGTTTGTATGTCTGAAGTGTTTGTCTTTGTTGGTTTGTATGTCTGAAGTGTCTGCCTTTGTGATGATTTGTTATGTCTATAGTACCTGTCTTTCTCTGTTTATATGTCTAAAGTGTCTGTCTTTGCTGGTTGTATGTCTATAGTGTCTGTCTTTGTTGGTTTGTATGTCTGAAGTGTTTGTCTTTGTTTTTTTATGTCTGGTTTTTGTTGGTTTGTATGTCTGAAGTGTCTGTCTTTCTTTGTATGTCTAAAGTTTTTCTTTGTTGGTGTCTAAAGTGTCTGTCTTTCTCTGTTTGTATGTCTGAAGTGTTTGTCTTTGTTGGTTTGTATGTCTAAGTGTCTGTCTTTCTCTGTTTGTATGTCTGAAGTGTGTGTCTTTTTCTTGGTTTGTATGTCTAAAGTGCCTGTCTTTCTCTGTTTGTATGTCTGAAGTGTCTGTCTTTGTTGTTTGTATGTCTGCTTTGAAGTGCTGTCTTTGTCTGCGTTGTGTCTAAAGTGCCTGTCTTTCTCTGTTTGTATGTCTGAAGTGTTGTGTTTGTTTGTTTTGTATGTCTAAAGTGCTTGTCTTTCTCTGTTTGTATGTCTGAAGTGTCTGTCTTTGTTGGTTTGTATGTCTAAAGTGCTTGTCTTTCTCTGTTTGTATGTCTGAAGTGTCTGTCTTTGTTGGTTTGTATGTCTAAAGTGTCTGTCTTTGTTCTGTTTGTATGTCTAAAGTGTCTGTCTTTGTTGGTTTGTATGTCTTTGCTGGTTTTCTCTCTTTGTATGTCTGAAGTGTTGTCTTTCTTGGTTTGTATGTCTAAAGTGTCTGTCTTTGTTGGTTGTATGTCTAAAGTGCCTGTCTTTCTGTTGTATGTGTAAGTGTTTGTCTGAAGTGTCTGTCGGTTGGTTTGTGTGTCTGAAGTGTCTGTCTTTGTTGGTTTGTATGTCTAAGGTGTTGTCTTTCTCGGTTTGTATGTTGAATCTATAGTGTTTGTCTTTGACTCTGGTTTTGTATGTCTTGTGTCTGGTCTTTGTTGTTTGTATGTCTGAAGTGTCTGTCTTTGTTGGTTTGTATGTCTAAAGTGCAAGTTGTCTTTCTCTGTTTGTATGTCTGAAGTGTTGTCTTTTGTTGGTTTGTATGTCTGAAGTGTCTGTCCTTGTTGGTTTGTATGTCTAAAGTGTGTCTGTCTTTCTCTGTTTCTGTATGTCTGAAGTGTTTGTCTTTGTTGGTTTGTATGTCTGAAGTGTCTGTCTTTGTTGGTTTGTATGTCTAAAGTGCATGTCTTTCTCTGTTTGTATGTCTGAAGTGTTTATCTTTGTTGGTTTGTGTATGTTTGAAGTGTTTGTATGTCTGTGCTTTTTGTTGGTTTGTATGTCTAAAGTGCCTTTATCTTTGTCTGTTTGTATGTCTGAAGTGTTGTCTTTGTTGGTTTGTATGTCTGATGTGTCGTTGTCTTTGTTGGTTTGTATGTCTGAAGTCTAAAGTCTGTCTTTCTCTGTTTGTATGTCTGAAGTGTTTGTCTTTGTTGGTTTGTATGTCTGAAGTGTCTGTCTTTGTTGGTTTGTATGTCTAAAGTGCATGTCTTTCTCTACTTTGTATGTCTGAAGTGTTTGTCTTTGTTGGTTTGTATGTCTGAAGTGTCTGTCTTTGTTGGTTTGTATGTCTGAAAGTGCATGTCTTTCTCTATTTGTATGTCTGAAGTGTTTGTCTTTGTTGGTTTTGCATGTCTGAAGTGTCTGTCTTTGTTGGTTTGTATGTCGAAAGTGCCTGTCTTTCTCTGTTTGTATGTCTGAAGTGTTTGTCTTTGTTGTTTGTATGTCTGAAAGTGACTGTCTTTGTGGTTTGTATGTCTAAAGTGCCTGTCTTTCTCTGTTTGTATGTCTGAAGTGTTTGTCTTTGTTGGTTTATATGTCTGAAGTGTCCGTCTTTGTTGGTTTGTATGTCTAAAGTGCCTGTCTTTCTCTGTTTGTATGTCTGAAGTGTTTGTCTTTGTTAGTTTGTATGTCTGAAGTGTTTGTCTTTGTTAGTTTCTATGTCTAAGTGTTGTCTGTCTTTGTTGGTTGTATGTTTGTAAAGTGGTTGTCTTTCTCTGTTTGTATGCTGAAGTGTTTGTCTTGTTGGTTTGTATGTTTAAAGCGCCTGTCTTTCTCTGTTTGTATGTCTGAAGTGTTTGTCTTTGTTGTTTCTATGTCTGAAGTGTCTGTCTTTGTTGGTTTGTATGTCTAAAGTGTCTGTCTTTCTCTTTTTTGTATGTCTGAAGTGTTTGTCTTTGTTGGTTTGTATGTCTGAGGTGTCTGTCTTTGTTGGTTTGTATGTCTAAAGTGCCTGTCTTTCTCTGTTTGTATGTCTGAAGTGTTTGTCTTTGTTAGTTTGTATATCTGAAGTGTCTGTCTTTGTTGGTTTGTATGTCTAAAGTGTATGTCTTTCTCTTTTTGTATGTCTGAAGTGTTTGTATTTGTTGGTTTGTATGTCTGAGGTGTCTGTCTTTGTTGGTTTGTATGTCTAAAGTGCCTGTCTTTCTATGTTTGTATGTCTGAAGTGTTTGTCTTTGTTGGTTTGTATGTCTGAAGTGTCTGTCTTTGTCGGTTTGTATGTCTAAAGTGCCTGTCTTTCTCTGTTTCTATGTCTGAAGTGTTTGTCTTTGTTGGTTTGTATGTCCGAAGTGTCTGTCTTTGTTGTTTGTATGTCGAAAGTGTCTGTCTTTCTCTGTTTGTATGTCTGAAGTGTTTGTCTTTGTTGGTTTGTATGTCTGATGTGTCTGTCTTTGTGTGTTTTGTATTTCTAAAGTGCCTGACTTTGTTGGTTTGTATGTCTGAAGTGTTTATCTTTGTTGGTTTGTATGTCTGAAGTGTCTGTCTTTGTTGGTTTGTATGTATAAAGTGCCTGTCTTTTCTCTGTTTGTATGTCTGAAGTGTTTGTTTTTGTCGGTTTGTATGTCTGAAGTCTGTCTTTGTTGGTTTGAATGTCTAAAGTACCTGTCTTTCTCTGTTTGTATGTCTGAAGTGTTTGTCTTTGTTGGTTTGTATGTCTGAATGTGTCTGTCTTTGTTGGTTTGTATTTCTAAAGTGCCTGTCTTTCTCTGTTTGTATGTCTGAAGTGTTTGTCTTTGTTGGTTTGTATGTCTGAAGTGTTTGTCTTTGTTGGTTTGTATGTCTAAAGTGCCTGTCTTTTTCTGTTTGTATGTCTAAAGTGTTTGTCTTTGTTGTTTGTATGTCTAAAGTTTCTGTCTTTGTTGGTTTGTATGTCTAAAGTGTCTGTCTTTCTCTGTTTGTATGTCTGAAGTGTTTGTCTTTGTTGGTTTGTAGGTCTGAAGTGTCTGTCTTTGTTGGTTTGTATGTCTATAGTACATGTCTTTTTCTGTTTGTATGTCTAAAGTGTCTGTCTTTGCTGGTTTGTATGTCTATAGTGTCTGTCTTTGTTGGTTTTTGTATGTCTGAAGTGTTTGTCTTTGTTGGTTTGTATGTCTGAAGTGTCTCTTTGTTGGTTTGTATGTATAAAGTGCTTGTCTTTCTCTGTTTGTATGTCTGAAGTGTCTGTCTTTGCTGGTTTGTATGTCTGAAGTGTCTGTCTTTGTTGTTTTGTATGTCTAAAGTGCTTGTCTTTCTCTGTTTGTATGTCTGAAGTGCCTGTCTTTCTCTGTTTGTATGTCAAAAGTGTTTGTCTTTCTCTGTTTGTATGTCTGAAGCGTTTGTTTTTGTTGATTTGCTTGTCTGAAGTGTCTGTCTTTGTTGGTTTGTATGTCTAAAGCGCCTGTCTTTCTCTGTTTGTATGTCTGAAGTGTTTGTCTTTGTTGGTTTGTATGTCTGAAGTGTCTGTTTTTGTTGGTTTGTATGTCTAAAGTGCCTGTCTTTCTCTGTTTGTATGTCTAAAGTGTTTGTCTTTCTCTATTTGTATGTCTGAAGTGTTTGTTTTTGTTGTTTGTATGTCTGAAGTCTCTGTCATTGTTGTTTGTATGTCTAAAGCACCTGTTTTTCTCTGTTTTTATGTCTGAAGTGTTTGTTTTGTTGGTTTGTATGTCTGAAGTCTCTGTCATTGTTGGTTTGCATGTCTAAAGTGCCTGTCTTTCTCTGTTTGTATGTCTGAAATGTCCGTCTTTCTTGTTTCTATGTCTGAAAGTGTTTGTCTTTGTTTGTTTGTATGTCCGAAGTGTCTGTCTTTGTTGGTTTGTATGTCGAAAGTGTCTGTCTTTCTCTGTTTGTATGTCTGAAGTGTTTGTCTTTGTTTGGTTTGTATGTCTGAAGTGTCTGTTTTTGTTGGTTTGTATGTCTGAAGTGCCTGTTTTTTTCTGTTTGTATGTCTAAAGTGTTTGTCTTTCTCTATTTGTATGTCTGAAGTGTTTGTTTTTGTTGGTTTGTATGTCTGAAGTCTCTGTCATTGTTGGTTTGTATGTCTAAAGCACCTGTTTTTCTCTGTTTTTATGTCTGAAGTGTTTGTTTTGTTGGTTTGTATGTCTGAAGTCTCTGTCATTGTTGGTTTGCATGTCTAAAGTGCCTGTCTTTCTCTGTTTGTATGTCTAAAGTGCCTGTCTTTCTCTGTTTCTATGTCTGAAGTGTTTGTCTTTGTTGGTTTGTATGTCCGAAGTGTCTGTCTTTGTTGGTTTGTATGTCGAAAGTGTCTGTCTTTCTCTGTTTGTATGTCTGAAGTGTTTGTCTTTGTTGGTTTGTATGTCTGATGTGTCTGTCTTTGTGTTTTGTATTTCTAAAGTGCCTGACTTTGTTGGTTGTATGTCTGAAGTGTTTATCTTTGTTGGTTTGTATGTCTGAAGTGTCTGTCTTTTGTTGGTTTGTATGTATAAAGTGCCTGTCTTTCTCTGTTTGTATGTCTGAAGTGTTTGTTTTTGTCGGTTTGTATGTCTGAAGTATGTCTTTGTTGGTTTGAATGTCTAAAGTACCTGTCTTTCTCTGTTTGTATGTCTGAAGTGTTTGTCTTTGTTGGTTTGTATGTCTGATGTGTCTGTCTTTGTTGGTTTGTATTTCTAAAGTGCCTGTCTTTCTCTGTTTGTATGTCTGAAGTGTTTGTCTTTGTTGGTTTGTATGTCTGAAGTGTTTGTCTTTGTTGGTTTGTATGTCTAAAGTGCCTGTCTTTTTCTGTTTGTATGTCTAAAGTGTTTGTCTTTGTTGTTTGTATGTCTAAAGTTTCTGTCTTTGTTGGTTTGTATGTCTAAAGTGTCTGTCTTTCTCTGTTTGTATGTCTGAAGTGTGTTGTCTTGTTGGTTTGTATGTCTGAAGTGTCTGTCTTTGTTGTTTTGTATGTCTATAAGTACATGTCTTTGTTGGTTTGTATGTCTAAAGTGTCTGTCTTTGCTGGTTTGTATGTCTATAGTGTCTGTCTTTGTTGGTTTGTATGTCTGAAGTGTTTTGTCTTTGTTGGTTTGTATGTCTGAAGTGTCTCTTTGTTGGTTTGTATGTATAAAGTGCCTGTCTTTCTCTGTTTGTATGTCTGAAGTGTCTGTCTTTGCTGGTTTGTATGTCTGAAGTGTCTGTCTTTGTTGGTTTGTATGTCTAAAGTGCTTGTCTTTCTCTGTTTGTATGTCTGAAGTGTCTGTCTTTGTCTGTTTGTATGTCTAAAAGTGTTTGTCTTTCTCTGTTTGTATGTCTGAAGCGTTTGTTTTGTTGATTTGTATGTCTGAAGTGTCTGTCTTTGTTGTTTGTATGTCTAAAAGTGTTTGTCTTTCTCTGTTTGTATGTCTGAAGTGTTTGTCTTTTTCTGTTTGTATGTCTGAAGTGTCTGTTTTTGTTGGTTTGTATGTCTAAAGTGCCTGTCTTTCTCTGTTTGTATGTCTAAAGTGTTTGTCTTTGTCTATTTGTATGTCTGAAGTGTTTGTCTTTGTTGGTTTGTATGTCTGAAGTGTCTGTCTTTGTGGTTTGTATGTCTATAAGTACCTGTCTTTCTCTGTTTTTATGTCTGAAGTGTCTGTCTTTGTGGTTTGTATGTCTAAAGTGTCTGTCTTTTTGGTTTGTATGTCTAAAGTGCCTGTCTTTCTCTGGTTTGTATGTCTAAAGTGTCCGTCTTTGTTGGTTTGTATGTCTAAAGTGCTGTCTTTCTCTGTTTGTATGTCTGAAGTGTCTGTCTTTGTTGTTTGTATGTCTAAAGTGCTTGTCTTTGTTCTGTTTGTATGTCTGAAGTGTCTGTCTTTGTTGGTTTGTATGTCTATAGTATATGTCTTTGTCTGTTTGTATCTCTGTCTAAGTGTCTGTCTTTGTTGGTTTGTATGTCTAAAGTGCTTGTCTTTCTCTGTTTGTATGTCTTAAAAGTGTTTGTCTTTGTTGGTTTGTATGTCTGAAGTGTCTGTCTTTGTTGTTTGTATGTCTAAAGTGTTTGTCTTTCTTGTTTGTATGTCTGAAGTGTTTGTCTTTGTTGGTTTGTATGTCTGAAGTGTCTGTCTTTGTTGGTTTGTATGTCTAAAGTGCCTGTCTTTCTCTGTTTGTATCTCTGAAGTATCTGTCTTATTTGTTTTGTATGTCTGAAGTGTTGTCTTTGTCTGTTTGTATGTCTAAAGTGTTTGTCTTTGTTGGTTTGTATGTCTGAAGTGTCTGTCTTTGTTGGTTTGTATGTCCTGAAGTGTTTGTCTTTGTTGTTTGTATGTCTGAAGTGTTTGTCTTTGTTGGCTTGTATGTCTGAAGTGTCTGTCTTTGTTGGTTTTTATGTCTAAAGTGTCTGTCTTTCTCTGTTTGTATGTCTGAAGTGTTTGTCTTTGTTGGTTTGTATGTCTGAAGTGTCTGTCTTTGTCTGTTTGTATGTCTAAAGTGCCTGTCTTTCTGTTTGTATGTCTGAAGTGTCTGTCTTTGTTGGTTTGTATGTCTAGAAGTGCTTTGTCTTTGTCTGTTTGTATGTCTGAAGTGTCTGTCTTTGTTGGTTTGTATGTCTAAAGTGCTTGTCTTTCTCTGTTTGTATGTCTTTGTTGGTTTGTATGTCTATAGTACATGTCTTTCTCTGTTTGTATGTCTGAAGTGTCTGTCTTTGTGGTTTGTATGTCTATAGTGTCTGTCTTTGTTGTTTGTATGTCTGAAGTGTTTGTCTTTGTTGGTTTGTATGTCTGAAGTGTCTGTCTTTGTTGTTTGTATGTCTAAAGTGCTTGTCTTTCTCTGTTTGTATGTCTAAAGTGTTTGTCTTTGTTGGTTTGTATGTCTTAAGTATGTCTGAAGTGTCTGTCTTTGTTGGTTTGCATGTCTGAAGTGTTTGTCTTTGTTGGTTTGTATGTCTGAAGTGTCTGTCTTTGTTGTTTGTATGTCTGAAGTGTTTGTCTTTGTTGGTTTGTATGTCTGAAGTGTCTGTCTTTGTTGGTTTGTATGTCTAAAGTGTTTGTCTTTCTTGGTTTGTATGTCTGAAGTGTCTGTCTTTGTTGGTTTGCATGTCTGAAGTGTCTGTCTTTCTCTGTTTGTATGTCTAAAGTGTCTTGTCTTTCTCTGTTTGTATGTCTGAAGTGTTTGTCTTTGTTGGTTTGTTTGTGAAAGTCTGTGTCTTTCTTGTTTGTATGTCTGAAGTGTTGTCTTTGTTGGTTTGTATGTCTGAAGTACTGTGTTTTCTCTGTTTGTATGTCTAAAGTGTTTGTCTTTGTTGTTTGTATGTCTGAAGTGTCTGTCTTTGTTGGTTTGTATGTCTGAAAGTGTCTGTCTTTCTCTGTTTGTATGTCTGAAGTGTTTGTCTTTGTTGTTTGTATGTCTAAAGTGTCCTGTCTTTCTCTGTTTTGTATGTCTAAGTGTCTGTCTTTTGCGTTGGTTTGTATGTCTGAAGTGTCTGTCTTTGTTGGTTTTGTATGTTTGAAGTGTCTGTCTTTGTTGTTTGTATGTCTGAAGTGTTTGTCTTTGTTTTGTATGTCTCAAGGGTCTGTCTTTTTGTTGTTTGTATGTCTAAAGTGTTTGTCTTTCTCTCTTTGTATGTCTGAAGTGTTTGTCTTTGTGGTTTGTATGTCTGAAGTGTCTGTCTTTGTTGGTTTGTATGTCTAAAGGGTCTGTCTTTCTCTGTTTTATGTCTGAAGTGTTTGTCTTTGTTGGTTTTGTATGTCTGAAGTGTCTGTCTTTGTTGGTTTGTATGTCTAAAGTGCCTGTCTTTCTCTGTTTGTATGTCTGAAGTGTTTGTCTTTGTTGGTTTTGTATGTCTAAAGTGCCTGTCTTTCTCTGTTTGTATGTCTGAAGTGTCTGTCTTTGTTGGTTTTGTTGTCTGAAGTGTTTGTCTTTGTTGTTTGTATGTCTAAAGTGTCTTGTCTTTGTTGGTTTGTATGTCTGAATTGTGTCTCTGTCTTTGTTGGTTTGTATGTCTAAAAGTGCCTGTCTTTCTCTATGTTTGTATGTCTGAAATGTTTGTCTTTGTTTGTTTGTATGTCTGAAGTGTCTGTCTTTTGTTGGTTTGTATGTCTAAAGTGTCTGTCCTTTCTCTGTTTGTATGTCTGAAGTATATGTCTTTGTTGGTTTGTATGTCTGAAGTCTCTGTCTTTCTATGTTTGTATGTCTGAAAAGTGTTTGTCTTTGTTGGTTTGTATGTCTGAAGTGTCTGTCTTTGTTGGTTTGTATGTCTAAAGTGTCTGTCTTTCTCTGTTTGTATGTCTGAAGTGTCTTGTCTTTGTTGGTTTGTATGTCTGAAGTGTTTGTCTTTGTTGGTTTGTATGTCTGAAGTGTCTGTCTTTGTTGGTTTGTATGTCTAAAGTGTCTGTCTTTCTCTGTTTGTATGTCTGAAGTGTTTGTCTTTGTTGTTTGTATGTCTGAGGTGTCTGTCTTTGTTGGATTGTATGTCTAAAGTGCCTTTCTTTCTATGTTTGTATGGTTCTGAAGATGTTTGTCTTTGTTGTTTGTATGTCTAAAGTGTCTGTCTTTGTTGGTTTGTATGTCTAAAGTGTCTGTCTTTCTTGGTTTGTATGTCTGAAGTGTTTGTCTTTGTTGGTTTGTATGTCTGTTTGTATTTGTGGTTTGTATGTCGAAAGTGCCTTTCTTTCTCTGTTTGTATGTCTAAAGTGTTTTTCTTTGTTGGTTGTATGTCTGAATTGTCTGTCTTTGTTGGTTTGTATGTCTAAAGTGCCTGTCTTTCTCTTTGTACGTCTGAAGTGTTGTCTTTGTTGGTTTGTATGTTAAAGTGCCTGTCTTTCTCTGTTTTTATGTCTGAAGTGCTTGTCTTTGTTGTTTGTATGTCTGAAGTGTCTGTCTTTGTTGGTTTGTGTGTCTAAAGTGTTTTGTCTTTCTCTGTTTGTATGTCTGAGTGTCTGTCTTTGTTGGTTAGTATGTCTGAAGTGCCGTCTTTGTTGGTTTGTATGTCTAAAATGTTTGGTCTTTCTCTGTTTGTATGTCTGAGGTGTCCGTCTTTGTTGGTTTGTATGTCTAAGTGTGCGTCTTTCTGTCTGTTTATATGTCTGAAGTGTTTGTCTTTGTTGGCTTGTATGTTTAAGGCGCCTGTCTTTCTCTGTTTCTATGTCTGAAGTGTTTGTTTTTGTTGTTTGTATGTCTGAAGTGTCTGTCTTTGTTTGTTTGTATGTGTGATGTGTCTGTCTTTGTGGGTTGTATTTCTAAAGTGCCTGTCTTTCTCTGTTTGTATGTCTGAAGTGTTTGTCTTTGTTGGTTTGTATGTCTGAAGTGTTTGTTTTGTTGGTTTGTATGTCTAAAATGCCTTTCTTTCTCTGTTTGTATGTCTAAAGTGTTTGTCTTTGTTGGTTTGTATGTCTGAAGTGTCTACCTTTGTTGGTTTGTATGTCTAAAGTGCATGTCTTTCTCTGTTTGCATGTCTGAAGTGTTTGTCTTTGTTGTTTGTATGTCTGAAGTGTCTGTCTTTGTTGGTTTGTATGTCTAAAGTGTCTGTCTTTCTCTGTTTGTATATCTGAAAGTGTTTGTCTTTGTTGGTTTGTATGTCTGAAGGTCTATCTTTGTTGGTTTGTATGTCTATAGTAAATGTCTTTCTCGGTTTGTATGTCTAAAGTGTCTGTCTTTGCTGGTTTGTATGTTTCTATAGTGTCGGTCTTTGTTGGTTTGTATGTCTAAAGTGTTGTCCTTGTTGGTTTGTATGTCTGAAGTGTCTGTCTTTGTGGTTTTGTATGTCTGAAGTGCTTGTCTTTCTCTGGTTTGTATGTCTAAAGTGTTTATAATTGTTGGTTTGTATGTCTGAAGTGTCTGTCTTTGTGGTTTGTATGTCTAGTGCCTGTCTTTGTTGGTTTGTATGTCTAAAGTGTCTGTCTTTCTCTTTTTGTATGTCTGAAGTGTCTTTCTTTGTTGGTTTGTATGTCTAAAGTGCCTGTCTTTATCTCTGTTTGTATGTCTAAGTGTCTGTCTTTGCTGGTTTGTATGTCTGAAGTGTCTGTCTTTGTTGGTTTGTATGTCTAAGAGTACTTGTCTTTCTCTGTTTGTAAAGTGTCTGTCTGAAGTGCCTGTCTTTCTCTGTTTGTATGTCTGAAGTGTTTGTCTTTGTTTGTTTTTATGTCTAGAGTGCTTGCCTTTCTCTGTTTGTATGTCTGAAGTGTCTGTCTTTGTTGGTTTTCATGTCTAAAGTGCTTGTCTTTCTCTGTTTGTATGTCTGAAGTGTTTGTCTTTGTTGGTTTGTATGTCTATAGTGTATGTCTTTCTCTGTTTGTATGTCTGAAGTGTCTGTCTTTCTCTGTTTGTATGTCTATAGTGTCTGTCTTTTCTTGGTTTGTATGTCTGAAGTGCTTGTCTTTCTCTGTTTGTATGTCTGAACTGCCTGTCTTTGTCTTTTGGTATGTCTAAAGTTTGTTTGTATGTCTGAAGTGTTTGTCCTTTGTTGTTTGTATGTCTGAAAGTCTGTCTTTGTTGGTTTGTATGTCTAAAGTGCTGTCTTTCTTGTTTGTATGTCTAAAGTGTTTGTCTTTCCTGTTGGTTTGTATGTCTAGAGTGTTATATCTGAAGAGTCTGTCTTTGCTTGATTTGAATGTCTAAACTGCCTGTCTTTCTCTGTTTGTATGTCTGAAGTGTTTGTCTTCTCTGTTTGCATGTCTGAAGTGTTTGTTTTTATTGGTTTGTATGTCTGAAGTGTCTGTCTTTGTTGGTTTTGTATGTCTAAAGTGCTTTTCTCTTTCTCTGTTTGTATGTCTGAAGTGTCTGTCTTTGTTGTTTTTGTATGTCTATAGTACATGTCTTTCCATGTTTGTATGTCTAAAGTGTCTGTCTTTGCTGGTTTGTACGTCTATAGTGTCTGTCTTGTTGGTTTGTATGTCTGAAGTGTCTGTCTTTTCTTGGTTTGTATGTCTGAAGTGTCTGTCTTTGTCGGTTTGTATGTCTAGAATGCTTGTCTTTCTCCGTTTGTATGTCTAAAGTGTTTGTCTTTGTTGGTTCGTATGGTGTCTGTATTTGTTGTTTGTATGTCTAAAGTGTTTGTTTTTGTTGGTTGTCTTGTCTTGTCTGAACTGTCTGTCTTTGTTGGTTTGTATGTCTGAAGTGTTTGTCTTTGTTGGTTTGCTGTGTCTGAAGTGTCTGTCTTTGTTTCTTTGTATGTCTGAAGTGTTTTGTCTTTGTTGGTTTGTATGTGTGAAGTGTCTGTCTTTGTTGGTTTGTGTGTCTGAAGTGTTTGTCTTTGTTGGCTTGTATGTCTGGAGTGTCTGTCTTTGTTGGTTTTTATGTCTAAAGTGCTTGTCTTTCTCTGTTTGTATGTCTGAAAGTGTCTGTCTTTGTTGGTTTGTATGTCTGAAGTGTCTGTCTTTCTCTGTTTGTATGTCTAAAGTTTTTGTCTTTCTCTGTTTGTATGTCTGAATTGTTTGTCTTTGTTGGTTTGTATGTCTGAAATGTCTGTCTTTGTTAGTTTGTATGTCTATAGTGCATGTCTTTCTCTGTTTGTTTGTCTTTAGTGTTTACCTTTGTTGGTGTGTATGAGTAGAAGGCTATCTTATACTCCGAGGGGGACTCCTAATATGGGCATAGAGTCCCTAGGGAGAACACGTGGTTCATGGGGTCAATGACCTCTTTTTCCAAGGTCGATTTATTTGTTGTTTCCAAGGACAATTGTTTCCGGAAGTTTATTAATATCTTTGGAGTTCGACTAGAATTGTTTCCGGGCAAATTTTTAGATCACACGTGACAGATGATGTCATGGTTGATTGATTTGACACGAAAGCGGAATTAATTTGTTGTTTCTAAGGGGAATTATGATTCAAGAAAGGGGAATTAATTTGTTGTTTCTAAGGGGAATTATTGATTCACGAAAGGGGAATTAATTTGTTGTTTCTAAGGGGAATTATGATTCAAGAAAGGGGAATTAATTTGTTGTTTCTAAGGGGAAGAGATATATTGATTGCGTAATCGAAGGAGAGAATTCCCGAGAAATTCATTACATAATCGGTAGAACCCTATCAGGAGCTCGTGACGGGAATCGCTTTATGTGCATAGAATGACGTAATCAACTAAGACAAAATGGATTTCTGAGAAATTGATTACATAATCGGTAGAACTCTATCAGAAGGTCATGACGGGAGTCCATATATGGGCATAGAATGACGTAATCGACTAGGACAGTTGGATTTCTTAGAAATTGATTACATAATCGGTAGAACCCTATCAGAAGGTCATGACGGAGGTACATATATGGGCATAGAATGACGTAATCGACTAGGACAGTTGGATTTCTGAGAAATTGATTACATAATCGGTAGAACCCTATCAGAAGGTCATGACGGGGGTCCATATATGGGCATAGAATGACGTACTCGACTAAGACAAGTGGATTTCTGAGAAATTGATTACATAATCGGTAGAACCCTATCAGAAGGTCATGACGGGGGTCCATATATGGGCATAGAGTGACGTAATCGACTAATACAATTGGATTTCTGAGAAATTGATTACATAATCGGTAGAACCCTATCAGTAGGTCCTGACGGGAACAAGTTCCTTTCTTAATGGTCCATCCTAAACCCATTTTTTCAACTTGAAGTACTTATCTTTTTCACCCACAACTATACTTTAAAGCTTTTTGATACCTCAACACCAAGAAATACTTTTCAAAGACCATTTCAGAGCAAGTTACTTTCTTAATGTCCCTCCTAAACCCATTTTCCAACTTGAAGTGCTTATCTTTTTCACCTACAACTATACTTTACAGCTTTTTGGTTACCTCAACACCATGAAATACTTTCAAAGACCATTTCAGAGCAAGTTCCTTTCTTAGTGACCATCCTAAACCCATTTTACAATTGAAGTACCCATCCTTTTAGCTTTGAGTTTTTAGTTTGGTTTAGTTTTAGTTAAAAGTTTAGAGTTTTTAGCTTAGAGTCTTAGCTTAGAGTTTTTGTTAGAGTTCTAGTTTAGTTTAGTTTTTAATTAAGAGTTTAGAGTTTTTAGCTTAGTCTTAGCTTAGAGTTTTATTTAGAGTTCTTGTTTAGTTTAGTTTAGTTACAGTTAAGAATTTAGAGTTTTAGCTTAGAGTCTTAGCTTAGAATTTTACTTAAAGTTATAGTTTTGGTTAAGTTTTAGTTAAGAGTTTCGAGTTTTAGCTTGAGTCTTAGCTTAGAGTTTTTGTTAGAGTTTCTAGTTAGTTTAGTTTTAGTTAAGAGTTTAGAGTTTTTAGCTTAGAGTCTTAGCTTAGAGTTTTTAGTTAGAGTTGAAGTTTAGTTTAGTTACAGTTAAGAGTTTCGAGTTTTAGCTTGGAGTCATACCTTAGAGTTTTACTTAAAGTTTTAGTTTGGCTAAGTTTTAGTTAAGAGTTTCGAGTTTTAGCTTAGAGTCTTAACTTGGACTTTTTTGTGTTAGAGTTCTAGTTTAGTTTAATTTTAGTTAAGAGTTTGATGTTTACCTTTGAGTTTCAGTTATAGTTCTAGTTTAGTTTAATTTTAGTTAAGAGTTTGATGTTTTACCTTTGAGTTTCAGTTAGAGTTCTAGTTTTAGTTTAGTTAAGAATTTGGTGTTTTAGCTTAGAGTCTTAGCATAGAGTTTTGTTAGAGTTCTAGTTTATTTTAGTTTTAGTAAAGAGTTTAGAGTTTTTAGCTTAGAGTCTTAGCGTAGAGTTTATGTTGAAGTTCTAGTTTTAGTTTAGTTTTAGTTAATAGTTTAGAGTTTTAGCTTAGAGACTTAGCTTAGAGTTATAGTTTTAGTTTAGTTTTAGTTAAGAGTTTAGGAGTTTTTTAGCTTAGAGTCTTAGCTTAGAGTTTTTGATAGAGTTCTAGTTTAGTTTAGTTTTAGTTAAGAGTTCGATGTTTTACCTTAGAGTCATAGCTTAGAGTTTTAGTTAGAGTTCTATTTTAGTTTAGATTTAATTAAGAGTTTAGAATTTTAGCTTAGAGTCTTAGCTTAGAGTTTTTTTTTTAGGATTCTAGTTTATTTTAGTTTTTAGTTAAGAGTTTAGAGTTTTTTAGCTTATAGTCTTAGCTTAGAGTTTTTGATAGAGTTCTAGTTTAGTTTAGTTTTAGTTAAGAGTTTGATGTTTTACCTTAGAGTCATAGCTTAGAGTTTTAGTTAGAGTTCTAGGTTAGTTTAGTTTTAGTTAAGAGTTTAGAATTTTAGCTTAGAGTCTTAGCTTAGAGTTTTTGTTAGAGTTCTAGTTTATTTTAGTTTTAGTTAAGAGTTTAGAGTTTTTTAGCTTAGAGTCTTAGCTTAGAGTTTTTTTGTTGAAGTTCTAGTTTAGTTTAGTTTTAGTTAAAAGTTTAGAGTTTTTAGCTTAGAGTCTTAGCTTAGAGTTTTTGTTAGAGTTCTAGTTTTAGTTTAGTCTTAACTTAGAGTTTTTTGATAGAGTTCTAGTTTAGTTTAATTTTAGTTAAGAGTTTGATGTTTTTACCTTTGAGTTTCAGTTAGAGTTCTAGTTTAGTTTAGTTTTAGTTAAGAGTTTGGTGTTTTACCTTAGAGTCTTAGCTTAGAGTTTTAGTTAGAGTTCTAGTTTAGTTTAGTTTTAGTTAAGAGTTTAGAATTTTAGCTTAGAGTCTTAGCTTAGAGTTTTTGTTAGAGTTCAAGTTTATTTTAGTTTTAGTTAAGAGTTTAGAGTTTTTAGCTTAGAGTCTTAGCTTAGAGTTTTTAGTTAGAGTTCTAGTTTAGTTTAGTTTTAGTTTTAAGAGTTTTTTTTTTTTTTAGAATTTTATCTTAGAGTCTTAGCTTAGAGTTTTTGTTAGAGTTCTAGTTTATTTTAGTTTTAGTTAAGAGTTTAGAGTCTTTAGCTTAGAGTCTTAGTTTAGAGTTTTTGTTGAAGTTCTAGTTTAGTTTAGTTTTAGTTAAAGTTTAGAGTTTTTAGCTTAGAGTCTTAGCAAGAGTTTTGTTAGAGTTCTAGTTTAGTTTAATTTTAGTTAAGAGTTTGATATTTTACCTTTGAGTTTCAGTTAGAGTTTCTAGTTCAGTTTAGTTTTAGTTAAGAGTTTGGTGTTTTACCTTAGAGTCTTAGGTTAGAGTTTTAGTTAGAGTTCTAGTTTAGTTTAGTTTTAGTTAAGAGTTTAGAATTTTAGCTTAGAGTCTTAGCTTAGAGTTTTTGTTAGAGTTTTCTAGTTTATTTTAGTTTTAGTTAAGAGTTTAGAGTTTTTAGCTTAGAGTCTTAGCTTAGAGTTTTTGTTGAAGTTCTAGTTTAGTTTTTATAGTTTTAGTTAATAGTTTAGAGTTTTAGCTTAGAGTCATTGCTTAGAGTTTTGTTAGACTTGAAGTTTAGTTTAGTAATAGTTAAGAGTTTAGAGTTTTAGCTTAGAGTCATAGCTTAGAGTTTTACTTAAAGTTGTAGTTTAGTTAAGTTTTAGTTAAGAGTTTCGAGTTTTAGCTTAGAGACTTAGCTTAGAGTTATAGTTTAGTTTAGTTTTAGTTAAGAGTTTAGAGTTTTTTTAGCTTAGAGTCTTAGCTTAGAGTTTTTGTTAGAGTTCTAGTTTAGTTTAGTTATAGTTAAGAATTTAGAGTTTTAGCTTAGAGTCATAGCTTAGAGTTTTTTAGTTAAAGTTATAGTTTAGTAAAATTATAGTTAAGAGTTTAGAGTTTACCTTAGAGTCATAGCTTAGAGTTTACTTTACGTTAAACTCTTAGTACGCGCAACGTACGTAGGCTAACCTAACCTAACCTAACATAACTTAATCTAGCCTAACCTAAGCCTAACTTAAACATGGAGATATGTTTAACTCTTAAGCTATTACTAAACTAAACTAGAACTCTAACACAAACTATAAGCTAAGACTCTAAGCTAAAAACTCTAAACTCTTAACTAGAAGTAAACTAAATTAGAACTCTAACAGAAACTCTAAGCTAAGACTCTAAGCTAAAACTCTAAAACTCTTAACTAAAACTAAACTGAACTAGAACTCTAACTAAAACTCTAAGCTATGACTCAAAGGTAAAACTCTAAACTCTTAACTATAACTTTCTAAACTATAACTTTAAACTAAAACTCTAAGCTATAGCTCTAAGCTAAAACTCTAAATTCATAACTATAACTAAACTAAACTAGAACTCTAACTAAAAACTCTAAGCTAAGACTCTAAGGTAAAACTCTAAACTCTTAACTAAAACTAAATACTAAACTAGAACTCTAACAAAACTCTAAGGTAAGACTCTAAGCTAAAACTCGAAACTCTTAACTAAAACTTAACTAAACTACAACTTTAAGTAAAACTCTAAGCTATGACTCTAAGCTAAAACACTAAATTCTTAACTGTAACTAAACTAAACTTCAACTCTAACTAGAACTTTAAGCTAAGCCTCTATGGTAAAACTCTAAACTCTTAACTAAAACAAACTAAAAACTAGAACTCTAACTAAAACTCTAAGATAAGACTCTAAGCAATAAACTCTAAACTCTTAACTAAAACTAAACTAAACTAGAACTCTAACAAAAACTCTAAGCTAAGACTCTAAGCTAACAAACTCTAAACTCTTAACTAAAAGTAAACTAAACTAAAACCTTAAGCTAAGAATCTAAGCTAAAACTCTAAACTCTTAACTATTACTAAACTAAACTTCAACTTTAACAAAAACTCTAAGCTTAAGACTCTAAGCTAAAAACTCATAAACTCTTAACTATTACTAAACTAAACTTCAACTTTAACAAAAACTCTAAGCTAAGACTCTAAGCTAAAACTCTTAAACTCTTAACTATTACTAAACTAACTAGAAAAACTTCAACAAAATCTCTATGCTAAGACTCTAAGCTAAAAAACTCTAACTCTTAACTAAAACTAAACTAAACTAAAACTCTAACAAAAACTCTAAGCTAAGACTCTAAGCTTAAAACTCTAAACTATTATTTACTATTACTAAAGTAAACTTCAACTTTTAACAAAAACTCTAGTAAGACTCTAAGCTAAAACTCTAAACTATTAACTAAAACTAAACTAAACTAGAACTCTAACACACAAACTATAAGCTAAGACTCTAAGCTAAAACTCTAAACTCTTAACTAAAACTAAACTGAACTAGAACTCTAACAAAAACTCTAAGCTATGACTCTATGGTAAAACTCTAAACTCTTAAACTATAAACTTTACTAAACATATAACTTTAACTAAAACTCTAAGCTTTGACTCTAGGCTAAAAACTCTAAATTCTTAACTATAAGTAAACTAAACTAGAACTCTAACAAAAACTCTAAGCTAAGACTCTAAGCTAAGAAACTCTAACTCTTAACTAAAACTAAACTAAACTATAACTCTAAGCTAAGTCTCTAAGCTAAACTCGAAATCTTAACTATTTACTAAAAACTAAACTTCAAGTCTAACAAAAACTCTAAGCTTAAGACTCTAAGCTAAAAACACTCTAAAACTATTAACTAAAACTAAACTAAACTAGAACTTAAACAAAAACTCTAAGCTAAGACTCTAGCTAAAACTCTAAAACTCTTAACTAAAACTAAATAAACTAGAACTCTAAACAAAAACTCTAAGCTAAGAAACTCTAAGCTAAAATTCTAAACTCTTAACTTAAACTAAACTAAAACTAGAACTCTAACTAAACTCTAAGCTAAGACTCTAAGGTAAAACACCAAACTCTTAACTAAAACTAAAACTAAATAGAACTCTAACTGAAACTCAAGGTAAAACATTAACTCTTAACTAAAATTTAAACTAAACTAGAACTCTATTAAAAAAAACTCTAAGTTAAGACTAAACTAAACTAGAACTCTAACAAAAACTCTAAGCTAAGGGACTCTAAGCTAAAATTCTAAATTCTTAACTAAAAAAAAACTAAACTAGAACTCTAACTAAAACTCTAAGCTATGACTCTAAGGTAAAAACACCAAACTCATTAACTAGAACTAAACTAAACTATAACTCTAAGCTAAGTCTCAAAAGCTAAAACTCGAAACACTTAACTAAACCTTAACTAAACTACAACTTTAATGTGAAAACTCTAAGCTATGACACTAAGCTAAAACTCTAAACTCTTAACTAAAACTAAAACTGAACTAGAACTCTAACAAAAACTCTAAGCTATGACTCTATGGTAAAACTTCTAAACTCTTAACTATAACTTTACTAAACTTCTAACTTTAACTAAAACTCTAAGCTATGACTCTAAGCTAAACTTTAAATTCTTAAACTATAACTAAACTAAACTAGAACTCTAACAAAACTCTAAGCTAAGACTCTAAGCTAAAAAACTCTAAACTCTTAACTAAAACTAAACTAAACTATAACTCTTAAGCTAAGTCTCTAGCTAAAAACTCGAAACTCTTAAACTAAAACTTAACTAAACTAACAACTTTAAGTAAAACTCTAAGCTAAAAACTTTAAACTCTTAACTATTAAAAAACTAAACTTCAAGTCTAACAAAAACTCTAAGCTATGACTCTAAGCTAAAACTTAACATAAACTAAAAATAAACTAAAACTAAAACTAAACTAGAACTTCAACAAAAAACTCTAAGCTAAGACTCTAGGCTCAAAAATCTAAACTCTTAACTAAAACTAAAAGTTAAACTAGAACTCTAACAAAAACTCTAAGCTAAGACTCTAAGCTAAAATTCTAAACTCTTACATAAAACTAAACTAAAACTAGAACTCTAACTAAAACTCTAAGCTAAGACTCTAAGGTAAAACACCAAACTCTTAAACTAAAACTAAACTAAACTAGAACTCTAACTGAAAAAAACTCAAAGGTAAAACAATCAAACTCTTAACTAAAATTAAACTAAAACTAGAACTCTATAAAAAAACTCTAAGTTAAGACTAAACTAAACTAGAACTCTAACAAAAACTCTAAGCTAAGACTCTAAGCTAAAAACTCTAAACTTTTAACTAAAACTTAAACTAAACTAGAACTTCAACAAAAACTCTAAAACTTAAGACTCTAAGCTAAAAACTCTAAACTCTAACTAAAAAACTAAAATAAACTAGAACTCTAACAAAAACTCTAAGCTAAGACTCTAAGATAAAATCTAAACTCTTAACTAAAACTAAACAAAAACTAGAACTTCTAACTAAAACTCTAAGCTAAGACTCTAAGCTAAAAAAAACGCTAAACTCTTAACTAAAACTAAAATAAACTTGAACTCTAACAAAAACTCTAAGCTAAGACTCCAAGGTAAAAACACCAAACTCTTACAACTAAAAAACTAAACTAAACTAGAACTCTAACTGAAACTCAAAGGTTAAAACATCAAACTCTTAACTAAAATTAAACTAAACTAGAACTCTATCAAAAAACTCTAAGTTAAGACTAAACTGAACTAGAACTCTAACAAAATCTCTAAGCTAAGACTCTAAGCTAAAAACTCTAAACTTTTAACTAAAACTAAACTAAACTAGAACTTCAACAAAAACTCTAAGCTAAGACTCTAAGCTAAAAACTCTAAACTCTTAACTAAAACTAAAATAAACTAGAACTCTAACAAAAACTCTAAGCTAAGACTCTAAGCTAAATTCTAAACTCTTAACTAAAACTAAACTAAACTAGAACTCTAACTAAAACTCTAAGCTATATCTCTAAGGTAAAACATCAAACTCTTAACTAAAACTAAACTAAACTAGAACTCTGTCAAAAACTCTAAGCTAAGACTCTAAGCTAAAAACTCTAAACTCTTAACTAAAACTAAAATAAACTAGAACTCTAACAAAAACTCTAAGCTAAGACTCTAAGCTAAAATTCTAAACTCTTAACTAAAACTAAACTAAACTAGAACTCTAACTAAAACTCTAAGCTATGACTCTAAAGTAAAACATCGAACTCTTAACTAAAACTAAACTAAACTAGAACTCTATCAAAAACTCTAAGCTAAGACTCTTAGCTAAAAAAACTCTTAACTAAAACTAAACTAAAAGTATAACTCTAAGCTAAGTCTCTAAGCTAAAACTCTAAACTATTGACTAAAACTAAACTAAACTAGAACTTCAAGATAAACTCTACGCTAAGACTCTAAGCTAAAAAACTCTAAACTCTTAACTAAAACTAAACTAAACTAGAACTCTAACTAAAACTCTATGCTAAGACTCTAAGCCCATTTTACTCCTTCCCAGACTCCTTCCTAAGCCCATTTTACAAGTTGAAGTTCCCATCCTTCTCACCCACAACTTTTAATTTATGACTTTTGCACACCTCAACACCAAGAAATACTTTTCAAAAGGCATTTCAGAGCAAGTTCCTTTCTTAATGTTCCATTCTAAAACCCACTTTACAAGTTGAAGCATCCATCCTTTTCAACCCACAACTTTACTTTACAGCTTTTTGGATACCTCAACACCAAGCAATACTTTTTTCAAAAGACATTTCAGAGCAAGTTCCTTTTTTAATGTCACTCCTAAACCCACATTCCAACATGAAGTACCCATCCTTTTCACCCACAACTTTACTTTACAGCTTTTTTTGGATACCTCAACACCAAGAAAATACTTTTCAAAGATATTTCAGAGCAAGTTCCTTTCTTAATGTCCCTTCTAAACCCACTTTCCAAGTTGAAGCATCCATCCTTTTCACCCATAACTTTACTTTACAGCTTTTTGGATACCTCAACACCAAGAAATACTTTTCAAAAGACATTTCAGAGCAAGTTCCTTTCTTAATGTCCCTTCTAAACCCATTTTACAAGTTGAAGCATCCATCCTTTTCCCCCACAACTATACTTTACAGCTTTTTGGATACCTCAACACCAAGAAATACTTTTTCAAAAGGCATTCCAGAGCAAGTTCCTTTCTAAAATGTCCCTTCTAAACCCATTTTCCAACTTAAAGTACCCATCCTTTTCACCCACAACTTTACTTTACAGCTTTTTGGATATCTCAACACCAAGAAATACCTTTTCAAAAGGCATTTCAGAGCAATTTCCTTTCTTAATGTCCCTTCTAAACCCATTTTACAACTTGAAGTACCCATCCTTTTTCACCCACAACTTTACTTTACAGCTTTTCGGATACCTCAACACCAAGAAATACTTTTCAAAAGACATTTCAGAGCAATTTCCTTTCTTAATGTCCCTTCTAAACCCATTTTCCAACTTGAGGTACCCATCCGTTTCACCCACAACTTTACTTTACAGCTTTTTGGATACCTCAACACCAAGCAATACTTTTCAAAGGCATTTCAGAACAAGTTATTTTCTTAATGTCCTTCATAAACCAATTTTACAAGTTGAAGTACTTATCTTTTCACCACAACTTTACTTTACAGCTTTTTGGATATCTCAACACCAAGAAATACCTTTCAAAAGGCATTTCAGAGCAAGTTCCTTTCTTAATGTCCCTCCTAAACCCGTTTTTCCAACTTGAAGTACCCATCCGTTTCACCCACATGTTTACTTTACAGCTTTTTGAATACCTCAACACCAAGCAATACTTTTCAAAAGGCATTTCAGAGCAAGTTCCTTTCTTAATGTCCCCTCCTAAACCCATTTTCCAACTTGAAGTACCCATCCGTTTCACCCACATGTTTACTTTACAGCTTTTTGGATACCTCAACACCAAGCAATACTTTTCAAAGGCATTTCAGAACAATTTCTTTTCTTAATGTCCTTCCTAAACCAATTTTACAAGTTGAAGTACTTATCTTTTTCACCACAACTTTACTTTACGACTTTTTGCATACCCCCCCAACATCAAGCAATACTTTTCAAAAGGCTTTATTATACTTTCTCAGAACAAGTTCTTTACGTAATGTCCTTCCTAAACCAATTTTACAAGTTGAAGTACTCATCTTTTCCCCCACAACTTTACTATAAGGCTTTTCGAATAATAACCCCAACATCAAGCAATACCTTTCAAAAGGCTTTATTATATCTTTTCAGAACAAGTTCTTCATGTAATTTTCTTCCTAAACCCATTTTACAAGTTGAAGTACTTATCTTTTTCCCCACTACTTTACTTTACGACTTTTTTGCACACCCAAACATCAAGCAATACTTTCCAAAAGGCTTTATTATATCTTTTCAGAACAAGTTTTTTTTTTCTTAATGTCCTTCTTAAACCATTTTTACAAGTTGAAGTAGTTATCTTCTTCACCACAACTTTCCGTTACGACTTTTTGCACACCCCAAGATCAAGCAATACTTTTCAAAAGGCTTTATTATATCTTTTCAGAACAACTTCCTTTCTTAATATCCTTCTTAAACCAATTTTACAAATTCTAAATTTTTTCTTAGGACTATTTCAGTAGTGTTTTGTAATGGTTTACCTTGTCACAGTTACATTCTCTCGATTTTTCAAAGTTCATTTATAAATTTCTTTCGTTGAAATGCAAGAGTTGGAATATTTCAGTAGGTTTTTGTTGTGGTTTACAGTGTCACAGTTACATTCTCTTGATTTTTTCAAAGCTCATTATGAATTTCTTTCATTGAAATGCAAGAGTTGGAATATTTCAGTAGTGTTTTGTCATGGTTTACCTTGTCACAGTTACATTTTCTTGATTTGTCAAAGTTTATTTTGAATTTCTTTCACTGAAATGCAAGAGTTGGAATATTTCAGTAGTGTTTTGTCGTGGTTTACCTTGTCACAGTTACATTCTATTGATTTTTAAAAGTTCATTTGAATTTCTTTCATTTAAATGCAAGAGTTGGAATATTTCAGTAGTGTTTTGTTGTGTTTTACATTGTCACAGTTACATTCTCTTGATTTTTCAAAGTTCATTTTTGTTTTCTTTCGTTGAAATGCAAGAGTTGGAATATTTCAGTAGTGTTTTGTAGTGGTTTACCTTGTCACACTTACATTCTCTTAATTTTTCAAAGTTCATTTTGGTTTTCTTTCGTTGAAATGCAAGAGTTGGAATATCTCAGTAGTGTTTTGTAGTGGTTTACCTTGTCACAGTTACATTCTCTTAATTTTTCAAAGTTCATTTTGGATTTCTTTCGATGAAATGTAAGAGTTGGAATATTTCAGTAGTGTTTTGTCGTGGTTTACCTTATCACAGTTACATTCTCTTGATTTTTCAAAGTTCATTTGAATTTCTTTCATTGAAATGTAAGAGTTGGAATAATTCAGTAGTGTTTTGTTGTGGTTTACCTTGTCACAGTTACATTCTCTTAATTTTTTTTCAAAGTTCATTTTGAATTTCTTTCGTTGAAATGCATGAGTTGGAATATTCCAGTAGTGTTTTGTCATGGTTTACCTTGTCACAGTTACATTTTCTTGATTTTTAAAGTTCATTTGAATTTCTTTCATTTAAATGCAAGAGTTGGAATATTTCAGTAGTGTTTTGTTGTGTTTTACATTGTCACAGTTACATTCTCTTGATTTTTCAAAGTTCATTTTGGTTTTCTTTCGTTGAAATGCAAGAGTTGGAATATTTCAGTAGTGTTTTGTAGTGGTTTACCTTGTCACACTTACATTCTCTTAATTTTTTCAAAGTTCATTTTGGTTTTCTTTCGTTGAAATGCAAGAGTTGGAATATCTCAGTAGTGTTTTGTAGTGGTTTACCTTGTCACAGTTACATTCTCTTAATTTTTCAAAGTTCATTTTGGATTTCTTTCGATGAAATGTAAGAGTTGGAATATTTCAGTAGTGTTTTGTCGTGGTTTACCTTATCACAGTTACATTCTCTTGATTTTTCAAAGTTTCATTTGAATTTCTTTCATTGAAATGTAAGAGTTGGAATAATTCAGTAGTGTTTTGTTGTGGTTTACCTTGTCACAGTTACATTCTCTTAATTTTTCAAAGTTCATTTTGAATTTCTTTCGTTGAAATGCATGAGTTGGAATATTCCAGTAGTGTTTTTGTCATGGTTTACCTTGTCACAGTTACATTTTCTTGATTTTTAAAAGTTCATTTGAATTTCTTTCATTTAAATGCAAGAGTTGGAATATTTCAGTAGTGTTTTGTTGTGTTTTACATTGTCACAGTTACATTCTCTTGATTTTTTCAAAGTTCATTTTGGTTTTCTTTCGTTGAAATGCAAGAGTTGGAATATTTCAGTAGTGTTTTGTAGTGGTTTACCTTGTCACACTTACATTCTCTTAATTTTTCAAAGTTCATTTTGGTTTTCTTCGTTGAAATGCAAGAGTTGGAATATCTCAGTAGTGTTTTGTAGTGGTTTACCTTGTCACAGTTACATTCTCTAATTTTTCAAAGTTCATTTTGGATTCTTTCGATGAAAATGTAAGAGTTGGAATATTTCAGTAGTGTTTTGACGTGGTTTACCTTATCACAGTTACATTTTCTTGATTTTTCAAAGTTCATTTTGGTTTTTCATTTGGTTAGGTTAGGTTAGCCTACGTACGCGCGCGTACGTAGGCTAACCTAACCTAACTTAAACCTAACCTAACTAATTTGATCTAGCCTAACCTAACCTAAGCTAACAAAAATCAAGAAAATGTAACTGTGTCAAGATAAAGCACAACAAAACACTACTGAAATATTCCAACTCTTGCATTTCAACGAAAGAAAACCAAAATTATCTTTGAAAAATCAAGAGAATGTAACTGTGACAAAGTAAACCACGGCAAAACACTACTGAAATATTCCAACTCTTGCATTTCAATGAAAGAAATCCGAAAAGAACTTTGAAAAATCAAGAGAATGTAACAGTGACTATGTAAACCATAACAAAAACACTAATGAAATATTCCAACTCTTGCATTTCAATGAAAGAAATTTCAATGAACTTTGAAAAAATCAAGAGAATGTAACTGTGACAGGGTAAACCACGGCAAAACACCACTGAAGTATTCCAACTCTTGCATTTCAATGAGTGAAATTCAAAATGAACTTTGAAAAATCAAGAGAATGTAATTGTGACAAGGTAAACCACGATAGAACACTACTGAAATATTCCAAACTCTTGCATTTCAACGAAAAAAATTCAAAATGAACTTTGAAAAATCAAGAGAATGTAACAGTGACAATGTAAACTACAACAAACACTACTGAAATATTCCAACTCTTGCATTTCAACGAAAGAAATTCCAAAAAGAACTTTGAAAAATCAAGAGAATGTAACTGTGACAAGGTAAACCACAACAAAACCCTACTGAAATATTCCAACTCTTGCATTTCAATGAAAGAAATCCAAAATGAACTTTGAAAAATCAAGAGAATGTAACTGTGACAATGTAAACTACAACAAAACACTACTGAAATATTCCAACTCTTGCATTTCAACGAAAGAAATTCCAAAAAGAACTTTGAAAAATCAAGAGAATGTAACTGTGACAAGGTAAACCACAACAAAACCCTACTGAAATATTCCAACTCTTGCATTTCAATGAAAGAAATCCAAAATGAACTTTGAAAAATCAAGAGAATTGTAACTGTGACAAGGTAAACCAAAACAAAACACTACTGAAATATTCCAACTATGAACTTAGAAAAATCAAAGAGAATGTAACTGTGACAAGGTAAACCACAGCAAAACACTACTGAAATATTCCAACTCTTGCATTTCAATGAAAGTAATTCAAAATGAACTTTGAAAAATCAAGAAAATGTAACTGTGATAAGGTAAACCCCAACAGAACACTACTGAAATATTCCAACTCTTGCATTTCAACGAAAGAAATCCAAAATGAACTTTGAAAAATTAGGAGAATGTAACTTTGACATGGTAAACCACAACAAAACACTATTGAATTATTCCAACTCTTGTATTTCAATGAAAGATATTCAAAATGAACTTTGAAAAATAAAGAGAATGTAAATGTGACAAGGTAAACCACGACAAAACATTACTGAAATATTCCAACTCTTGCATTTCAATGAAAGAAATTCAAAATGAGCTTTGAAAAGTTAAGAGAATGTAACTGTGACAAGGTAAACCATGACAAAAACACTACTGAAATATTCCAACTCTTGCATTTCAATGAAAGAAATTCCAAAATGAACTTTGAGAAATTAAGAGAATGTAAGTGTGACAAGGTAAACCACTACAAAACACTACTGAAATGTTCCAACTCTTGCATTTCAACGAAAGAAAACCAAAATGAACTTTGAAAAATCAAGAGAATGTAGCTGTGACAAGGTAAACCACATCAAAACACTACTGAAATATTCCAACTCTTGCATTTCAATGAAAGAAATTCAAAATGAACTTTGAAAATCAAGAGAATGTAACTGTGACATGGTAAACCACGACCAAATACTACTGAAATATTCCAACTCTTGCATTTCAATGAAGAAAATTCAAAATGAACTTTGAAAATTAAGAGAATTTAACTGTGACAAGGTAAACCATGACAAAACACTACTGAAATATTCCAACTCTTGCATTTCAACGAAAGAAATCCAAATGAACTTTGAAAAATTAAAGAGAATGTAACTGTGACAAGGTAAACCACAACAAAACACTACTGAAATATTCCAACTCTTGGATTTCAACGAAAAAAAACCAAAATGAACTTTGAAAAATCAAGAGAATGTAACTGTGACAAGGTAAACCACATCAAAACACTATTGAAATATTCCAACTCTTGCATTTCAACGAAAGAAATCCAAAATGAACTTTGAAAATCAAGAGAATGTAACTGTGATAAGGTAAACCGCAACAAAACACTACTGAAATATTCCAACTCATGCATTTCAATGAAAGAATCCAAAATGAACTTTGAAAAATTAAGAGAATGTAACTATGACTAGGTAAACCACGACAAACACTATTGAAATATTCCTACTCTTGCATTTAATCAAAAGAAATCCAAAATGAACTTTGAAAAATTAAGAGAATGTAAGTGTGACAAGGTAAACCACAACAAAACACCTACTGAAATATTCCAACTCTTGCATTTCAACGAAAGAAATCCAAAATGAACTTTGAAAAATTAAGAGAATGTAACTGTGACAAGGTAAACCACAACAAAACACTATGAAATATTCCAACTCTTGCATTTCAACGAAAAAAAAAACCAAAATGAACTTTGAAAAATCAAGAGAATGTAACTGTGACAAGGTAAACCACATCAAAACACTATTGAAATATTCCAACTCTTGCATTTCAACGAAAGAAATCCAAAATGAACTTTGAAAATCAAGAGAATGTAACTGTGATAAAGGTAAACCGCAACAAAACACTACTGAAATATTCCAACTCATGCATTTCAATGAAAGAAATCCAAAATGAACTTTGAAAAATTAAGAGAATGTAACTATGACTAGGTAAACCACGACAAACCACTATTGAAATATTCCTACTCTTGCATTTAATCAAAAGAAATCCAAAATGAACTTTGAAAAATTAAGAGAATGTAAGTGTGACAAGGTAAACCACAACAAAACACTACTGAAATATTCCAACTCTTACATTTCAACGAAAGAAAAACCAAAATGAACTTTGAAAAATCTAGAGAATGTAACTGTGACAAGGTAAACCACGACAAAAACACTACTGAAATATTCCAACTCTTGCATTTCAATGAAAGAAATTCAAAATGGACTTTGAAAAAATCATTAGAATGTAACTGTGACTAGGTAAAACCACGACAAAACACGATTGAAATATTCCAACTTTTGCATTTCATCGAAAGAAATCCAAAATGAACTTTGAAAAATTAAGAGAATGTAACTGTGACAAGGTAAACTACAACAAAACACTACTGAAATATTCCAACTCTTGAATTTCAATGAAAGAAATTCCAAAATGAACTTTGAGAAATTAAGAGAGAATGTAAGTGTGACAAGGTAAACCACTACAAAACACTACTGAAATGTTCCAACTCTTGCATTTCAACGAAAGAAAACCAAAATGAACTTTGAAAAAAATCAATCAGAGAATGTAGCTGTGACAAGTAAACCAAATCAAAACACTACTGAAATATTCCAACTCTTGCATTTCAATGAAAGAAATTCAAAATGAACTTTGAAAAATCAAGAGAATGTAACTGTGACATGGTAAACCACGACAAAACACTACTGAAATATTCCAACTCTCTTGCATTTCAATGAAAGAAATTCAAAATGAACTTTGAAAATTAAGAGAATGTAACTGTGACAAGGTAAGCCGTGACAAAACACTACTGAAATATTCCAACTCTTGCATTTCAACGAAAGAAATCCAAAATGAACTTTGAAAAATTAAGAGAATGTAACTGTGACAAGGTAAACCACAACAAAACACTACTGAAATATTCCAACTCTTGCATTTCAACGAAAGAAAACCAAAATGAACTTTGAAAAATCAAGAGAATGTAACTGTGACAAGGTAAACCACATCAAAACACTATTGAAATATTCCAACCCTTGCATTTCAACGAAAGAAATCCAAAATGAACTTTGAAAATCAAGAGAATGTAACTGTGATAAGGTAAACCGCAACAAAAACACTACTGAAATATATTCAAACTCATGCATTTCAATGAAAGAAATCCAAAAAATGAACTTTGAAAAATTAAGAGAATGTAACTATGACTAGGTAAACCACGACAAAACACTATTGAAATATTCCAACTCTTGCATTTCATCAAAAGAAATCCAAAATGAACTTTGAAAAATTAAGAATTAAGAATGTAAGTGTGACAAGGTAAACCACAACAAAACACTACTGAAATATTCCAATTCTCTTACATTTCAACGAAAGAAAACCAAAATGAACTTTTAAAAAATCAAAATGAACTTTCAACGAACTTTAAAAAAAAATCTAATGTAACTGTGACAAGGTAAACCACGACAAAAACACTACTGAAATATTCCAACTCTTGCATTTCAATGAAAGAAATTCAAAATGGACTTTGAAAAAAATCAATAGAACGTAACTGTGACTAGGTAAACCACGACAAAACACGATTGAAATATTCCAACTTTTGCATTTCATCGAAAGAAATCCAAAATGAACTTTGAAAAAATTAAGAGAATGTAACTGTGACACGGTAAACCACAACAAAACCACTACTGAAATATTCCAATTCTTACATTTCAACGAAAGAAAACCCAAATGAACTTTGAAAAATCTAGAGAATGAGAATGTAACTGTGACAAGGTAAACCACGACAAAACACTACTGTAATATTCCAACTCTTGCATTTCAATGAAAGAAAGAAATTCAAATGGACTTTGAAAAATCAATAGAATGTAACTGTGACTAGGTAAACCACGACAAAACACTATTGAAATATTCCAACTTTTGTGTTGGGAATATTCCAAAATGTAATTGTGACAAGGTAACCACGATAGAAACACTACTGAAATATTCCAACTCTTGCATTTCAACGAAAAAAATTCAAAATGAACTTTGAAAAATCAAGAGAATGTAACAGTGACAATGTAAACTACAACAAAACACTACTGAAATATTCCAACTCTTGCATTTCAACGAAAGAAATTCCAAAAAAAAGAACTTTGAAAAATCAAGAGAATGTAACTGTGACAAGGTAAACCACAACAAAACCTACTGAAAATATTCCAACTCTTGCATTTCAATGAAAGAAATCCAAAATGAACTTTGAAAAATCAAAAAGAATGTAACTGTGACAATGTAAACTACAACAAAACACTACTGAAATATTCCAACTCTTGCATTTCAACGAAAGAAATTCCAAAAAGAACTTTGAAAAATCAAGAGAATGTAACTGTGACAAGGTAAACCACAACAAAACCCTACTGAAATATTCCAACTCTTGCATTTCAATGAAAGAAATCCAAAATGAACTTTGAAAAATCAAGAGAATGTAACTGTGACAAGGTAAACCAAAACAAAACACTACTGAAATATTCCAACTATGAACTTAGAAAAATCAAGAGAATGTAACTGTGACAAGGTAAACCACAGCAAAACACTACTGAAATATTCCAACTCTTGCATTTCAATGAAAGTAATTCAAAATGACTTTGAAAAATCAAGAAAATGTAACTGTGATAAGGTAAACCCCAACAGAACACTACTGAAATATTCCAACTCTTGCATTTCAACGAAAGAAATCCAAAATGAACTTTGAAAATTAGGAGAATGTAACTTTGACATGGTAAACCACAACAAAACACTATTGAATTATTCCAACTCTTGCATTTCAATGAAAGATATTCAAAATGAACTTTGAAAATAAAGAGGATGTAAATGTGACAAGGTAAACCACGACAAAAACACTACTGAAATATTCCAACTCTTGCATTTCAATGAAAGAAATTCAAAATGAGCTTTGAAAAGTTAAGAGAATGTAACTGTGACAAGGTAAACCATGACAAAACACTACTGAAATATTCCAACTCTTGCATTTCAATGAAAAAAATTCCAAAATGAACTTTGAGAAATTAAGAGAATGTAAGTGTGACAAGGTAAACCACTACAAAACACTACTAATTTTTCAAAGTTCATTTTGGATTTCTTTCGTTGAAATGCAAGAGTTGAATTTCTTTCGTTGAATTGAAATGCTCTTGCATTTCAACGAAAGAAATTCCAAAAAGAACTTTGAAAAATCAAGAGAATGTAAGTATGACAAGGTAAACCACTACAAAACACTACTGAAATATTCCAACTCTTGCATTTCAACGAAAGTAAACCAAAATGAACTTTGAAAAATCAAGAGAATGTAGCTGTGACAAGGTAAACCACATCAAAACACTACTTAAATATTCCAACTCTTGCATTTCAATGAAAGAAATTCAAATGAACTTTGAAAAATCAAGAAAATGTAACTGTGACATGGTAAAACCACGACAAAACACTACTGAAAGTATCTCAACTCTTGCATTTCAATGAAAGAAACTCAAAATGAACTTTGAAAAAATTAAGAGAATGTAACTGTGACAAGGTAAACCAAAACAAAACACTACTGAAATATTCCAAATATGAACTTAGAAAAATCAAGAGAATGTAACTGTGACAAGGTAAACCACAGCAAAACACTACTGAAATATTCCAACTCTTGCATTTCAACGAAAGAAATCCAAATGAACTTTGAAAAATCAAGGAAATGTAACTGTGTCAAGGTAAACCATGACAAAACACTACTGAAATATTCCAACTCTTGCATTTCAATGAAAGTAATTCAAAATGAACTTTGAAAAATCAAGAAAATGTAACTGTGATAAGGTAAACCCCAACAGAACACTACTGAAATATTCCAACTCTTGCATTTCAAACGAAAGAAATCCAAAATGAACTTTGAAAAATTAGGAGGATGTAACTTTGACATGGTAAACCACAACAAAAACACTATTGAATTATTCCAACTCTTGCATTTCAATGAAAGATATTCAAAATGAACTTTGAAAAATAAAGAGAATGTAAATGTGACAAGGTAAACCACAACAAAACACTACTGAAATATTCCAACTCTTGCATTTCAATGAAAGAAATTCAAAATGAGCTTTGAAAAAATTAAGAGAATGTAACTGTGACAAGGTAAACCCATGACAAAACACTACTGAAATATTCCAACTCTTGCATTTCAATGAAAGAAATTCCAAAATGAACTTTGAGAAATTAAGAGAATGTAAGTGTGACAAGGTAAACCACTACAAAACACTACTGAAATGTTCCAACTCTTGCATTTCAACGAAAGAAAACCAAAATTAACTTTGAAAAAATCAAGAGAATGTAGCTGTGACAAGGTAAACCACATCAAAACACTACTGAAATATTCCAACTCTTGCATTTCAATGAAAGAAATTCAAATGAACTTTGAAAAATCAAGAGAATGTAACTGTGACATGGTAAACCACGACAAAACACTACTGAAATATTCCAACTCTTGCATTTTTCAACGAAAAGAAAGAAATCCAAATGAACTTTGAAAAATTAAGAGAATGTAACTGTGACAAGGTAAACTACAACAAAACACTACTGAAATATTCCAACTCTTGCATTTCAACGAAAGAAAGAAAAACCAAAATGAACTTTGAAAAATCAAGAGAATGTAACTGTGACAAGGTAAACCACATCAAAACACTATTGAAATATTCCAACTCTTGCATTTCAACGAAAGAAATCCAAAATGAACTTTGAAAATCAAGAGAATGTAACTGTGATAAGGTAAACCGCAACAAAACACTACTGAAATATTCCAACTCATGCATTTCAATGAAAGAAAACCAAAATGAACTTTGAAAAATCTAGAGAATGTAACTGTGACAACGTAAACCACGACAAAACACTACTGAAATATTCCAACTCTTGCATTTCAATGAAAAGAAATTCAAAATGGACTTTGAAAAATCAATAGAATGTAACTGTGACTAGGTAAACCACGACAAAACACTATTGAAATATTTATTAATATTTTATTAAGTTTATTTAAGTTTATTAATATCTTTGGAGTTCGACTAGAATTGTTTCCGGGCAAATTTTAGATCACACGTGACAGATGATGTCATGGTTGATTGATTTGACACGAAAGCGGAATTAATTTGTTGTTTCTAAGGGGAATTATTGATTCACGAAAGGGGAATTAATTTGTTGTTTCTAAGGGGAATTATTGATTCAAGAAAGGGGAATTAATTTGTTGTTTCTAAGGGGAAGGTGGGGAAGAGATATATTGATTGCGTAATCGAAGGGAGAGAATTCCCGAGAAATTCATTACATAATCGGTAGAACCCTATCAGGAGCTCGTGACGGGAATCGCTTTGTGTGCATAGAATGACGTAATCAACTAAGACAAATGGATTTCTGAGAAATTGATTACATAATCGGTAGAACTCTATCAGAAGGTCATGACGGGAGTCCATATATGGGCATAGAATGACGTAATCGACTAGGACAGTTGGATTTCTTAGAAATTGATTACATAAATCGGTAGAACCCTATCAGAAGGTCATGACGGAGGTACATATATGGGCATAGAATGACGTAATCGACTAGGACAGTTGGATTTCTGAGAAATTGATTACATAATCGGTAGAACCCTATCAGAAGGTCATGACGGGGTCCATATATGGGCATAGAATGACGTACTCGACTAAGACAAGTGGATTTCTGAGAAATTGATTACATAATCGGTTAGAACCCTATCAGAAGGTCATGACGGGGGTCCATATATGGGCATAGAGTGACGTAATCGACTAATACAATTGGATTTCTGAGAAATTGATTACATAATCGGTAGAACCCTATCAGTAGGTCCTGACGGGAACAAGTTCCTTTCTTAATGTCCATCCTAAACCCATTTTTTTCAACTTGAAGTACTTATCTTTTTCACCCACAACTATACTTTAAAGCTTTTTGGATACCTCAACACCAAGAAATACTTTTCAAAGACCATTTCAGAGCAAGTTACTTCTTAATGTCCCTCCTAAACCCATTTTCCAACTTGAAGTGCTTATCTTTTTCACCTACAACTATACTTTACAGCTTTTTGGTTACCTCAACACCATGAAATACTTTTCAAAGACCATTTCAGAGCAAGTTCCTTTCTTAGTGACCATCCTAAACCCATTTTACAAATTGAAGTACCCATCCTTTTAGCTTTGAGTTTTAGTTTGGTTTAGTTTTAGTTAAAAGTTTAGAGTTTTTAGCTTAGAGTCTTAGCTTAGAGTTTTGTTAGAGTTCTAGTTTAGTTTAGTTTTAATTAAGAGTTTAGAGTTTTTTAGCTTAGTCTTAGCTTAGAGTTTTATTTAGAGTTCTTGTTTAGTTTATTTTAGTTACAGTTAAGAATTTAGAGTTTTAGCTTAGAGTCTTAGCTTAGAATTTTACTTAAAGTTATAGTTTGGTTAAGTTTTAGTTAAGAGTTTCGAGTTTTAGCTTGGAGTCTTAGCTTAGAGTTTTTGTTAGAGTTCTAGTTTAGTTTAGTTTTAGTTAAGAGTTTAGAGTTTTTAGCTTAGAGTCTTAGCTTAGAGTTTTAGTTAGAGTTGAAGTTTAGTTTAGTTACAGTTAAGAGTTTCGAGTTTTAGCTTGGAGTCATACCTTAGAGTTTTACTTAAAGTTTTAGTTTGGCTAAGTTTTAGTTAAGAGTTTTCGAGTTTTAGCTTAGAGTCTTAACTTGGACTTTTTTTGTTAGAGTTCTAGTTTAGTTTAATTTTAGTTAAGAGTTTGATGTTTTACCTTTGAGGGGGAGTTTCAGTTATAGTTCTAGTTTAGTTTAATTTTAGTTAAGAGTTTGATGTTTTACCTTTGAGTTTCAGTTAGAGTTCTAGTTTAGTTTAGTTAAGAATTTGGTGTTTTAGCTTAGAGTCTTAGCATAGAGTTTTTGTTAGAGTTCTAGTTTATTTTAGTTTTAGTTAAGAGTTTAGAGTTTTTAGCTTAGAGTCTTAGCGTAGAGTTTATGTTGAAGTTCTAGTTTAGTTTAGTTTTAGTTAATAGTTTAGAGTTTTAGCTTAGAGACTTAGCTTAGAGTTATAGTTTTAGTTTAGTTTTAGTTAAGAGTTTAGAGTTTTTTAGCTTAGAGTCTTAGCTTAGAGTTTTTGATAGAGTTCTAGTTTAGTTTAGTTTTAGTTAAGAGTTCGATGTTTTACCTTAGAGTCATAGCTTAGAGTTTTAGTTAGAGTTCTATTTTAGTTTAGATTTAATTAAGAGTTTAGAATTTTAGCTTAGAGTCTTAGCTTAGAGTTTTTTTTTTAGGATTCTAGTTTATTTTAGTTTTAGTTAAGAGTTTAGAGTTTTTAGCTTATAGTCTTAGCTTAGAGTTTTTGATAGAGTTCTAGTTTAGTTTAGTTTTAGTTAAGAGTTTGATGTTTTACCTTAGAGTCATAGCTTAGAGTTTTTAGTTAGAGTTCTAGGTTAGTTTAGTTTTAGTTAAGAGTTTAGAATTTTTAGCTTAGAGTCTTAGCTTAGAGTTTTGTTAGAGTTCTAGTTTATTTTAGTTTTAGTTAAGAGTTTAGAGTTTTTAGCTTAGAGTCTTAGCTTAGAGTTTTTGTTGAAGTTCTAGTTTAGTTTAGTTTTAGTTAAAAGTTTAGAGTTTTTAGCTTAGAGTCTTAGCTTAGAGTTTTTGTTAGAGTTCTAGTTTAGTTTTAGTCTTAACTTAGAGTTTTTGATAGAGTTCTAGTTTAGTTTAATTTAATTTTAGTTAAGAGTTTGATGTTTTACCTTTGAGTTTCAGTTAGAGTTCTAGTTTAGTTTAGTTTTAGTTAAGAGTTTGGTGTTTTACCTTAGAGTCTTAGCTTAGAGTTTTAGTTAGAGTTCTAGTTTAGTTTAGTTTTAGTTAAGAGTTTAGAATTTTAGCTTAGAGTCTTAGCTTAGAGTTTTTGTTAGAGTTCAAGTTTATTTTAGTTTTAGTTAAGAGTTTAGAGTTTTTAGCTTAGAGTCTTAGCTTAGAGTTTTAGTTAGAGTTTCTAGTTTAGTTTAGTTTTAGTTAAGAGTTTTAGAATTTTATCTTAGAGTCTTAGCTTAGAGTTTTTGTTAGAGTTCTAGTTTATTTTAGTTTTAGTTAAGAGTTTAGAGTCTTTAGCTTAGAGTCTTAGTTTAGAGTTTTTGTTGAAGTTCTAGTTTAGTTTAGTTTTAGTTAAAAGTTTAGAGTTTTTAGCTTAGAGTCTTAGCTAAGAGTTTTTGTTAGAGTTCTAGTTTAGTTTAATTTTAGTTAAGAGTTTTGATATTTTACCTTTGAGTTTCAGTTAGAGTTCTAGTTCAGTTTAGTTTTAGTTAAGAGTTTGGTGTTTTACCTTAGAGTCTTAGGTTAGAGTTTTAGTTAGAGTTCTAGTTTAGTTTTTAGTTTTAGTTAAGAGTTTAGAATTTTAGCTTAGAGTCTTAGCTTAGAGTTTTTGTTAGAGTTCTAGTTTATTTTAGTTTTAGTTAAGAGTTTAGAGTTTTTAGCTTAGAGTCTTAGCTTAGAGTTTTTGTTGAAGTTCTAGTTTAGTTTAGTTTTAGTTAATAGTTTAGAGTTTTAGCTTAGAGTCATAGCTTAGAGTTTTTGTTAGACTTGAAGTTTAGTTTAGTAATAGTTAAGAGTTTAGAGTTTTAGCTTAGAGTCATAGCTTAGAGTTTTACTTAAAGTTGTAGTTTAGTTAAGTTTTAGTTAAGAGTTTCGAGTTTTAGCTTAGAGACTTAGCTTAGAGTTATAGTTTAGTTTAGTTTTAGTTAAGAGTTTAGAGTTTTTTAGCTTAGAGTCTTAGCTTAGAGTTTTTGTTAGAGTTCTAGTTTAGTTTAGTTATAGTTAAGAATTTAGAGTTTTAGCTTAGAGTCATAGCTTAGAGTTTTAGTTAAAGTTATAGTTTAGTAAAATTATAGTTAAGAGTTTAGAGTTTTACCTTAGAGTCATAGCTTAGAGTTTACTTTACGTAAACTCTCGTACGCGCACGTACGTAGGCTAACCTAACCTAACCTAACATAACTTAATCTAGCCTAACCTAACCTAACTTAAACATGGAGATATGTTTTAACTCTTAACTATTACTAAACTAAACTAGACTCTAACACAAACTATAAGCTAAGACTCTAAGCTAAAACTCTAAACTCTTAACTAGAAGTAAACTAAATTAGAACTCTAACAGAAACTCTAAGCTAAGACTCTAAGCTAAAACTCTAAACTCTTAACTAAAACTAAACTGAACTAGAACTCTAACTAAAACTCTAAGCTATGACTCAAAGGTAAAACTCTAAACTCTTAACTATAACTTTACTAAACTATAACTTTAACTAAAACTCTAAGCTATAGCTCTAAGCTAAAACTCTAAATTCATAACTATAACTAAACTAAACTAGAACTCTAACTAAAACTCTAAGCTAAGACTCTAAGGTAAAACTCTAAACTCTTAACTAAAACTAAACTAAACTAGAACTCTAACAAAAACTCTAAGGTAAGACTCTAAGCTAAAACTCGAAACTCTTAACTAAAACTTAACTAAACTACAACTTTAAGTAAAACTCTAAGCTATGACTCTAAGCTAAAACACTAAATTCTTAACTGTAACTAAACTAAACTTCAACTCTAACTAGAACTTTAAGCTAAGCCTCTATGGTAAAACTCTAAACTCTTAACTAAAACTAAACTAAACTAGAACTCTAACTAAAACTCTAAGATAAGACTCTAAGCAATAAACTCTAAACTCTTAACTAAAACTAAACTAAACTAGAACTCTAACAAAAACTCTAAGCTAAGACTCTAAGCTAACAAACTCTAAACTCTTAACTAAAAGTAAACTAAACTAAAACTCTAAGCTAAGAATCTAAGCTAAAACTCTAAACTCTTAACTATTACTAAACTAAACTTCAACTTTAACAAAAACTCTAAGCTAAGACTCTAAGCTAAAACTCATAACTCTTAACTATTACTAAACTAAACTTCAACTTTAACAAAAACTCTAAGCTAAGACTCTAAGCTAAAACTCTAAACTCTTAACTATTACTAAACTAAACTAGAACTTCAACAAAAACTCTATGCTAAGACTCTAAGCTAAAAACTCTAAACTCTTAACTAAAACTAAACTAAACTAAAACTCTAACAAAAACTCTAAGCTAAGACTCTAAGCTAAAACTCTAAACTATTAACTATTACTAAAGTAAACTTCAACTTTAACAAAAACTCTAAGGTAAGACTCTAAGCTAAAACTCTAAACTATTAACTAAAACTAAACTAAACTAGAACTCTAACACAAACTATAAGCTAAGACTCTAACGCTAAAACTCTAAACTCTTAACTAAAACTAAACTGAACTAGAACTCTAACAAAAACTCTAAGCTATGACTCTATGGTAAAACTCTAAACTCTTAACTATAACTTTACTAAACTATAACTTTAACTAAAACTCTAAGCTTTGACTCTAGGCTAAAACTCTAAATTCTTAACTATAAGTAAACTAAACTAGAACTCTAACAAAAACTCTAAGCTAAGACTCTAAGCTAAGAAACTCTAAACTCTTAACTAAAACTAAACTAAACTATAACTCTAAGCTAAGTCTCTAAGCTAAAACTCGAAACTCTTAACTATTACTAAACTAAACTTCAAGTCTAACAAAAACTCTAAGCTAAGACTCTAAGCTAAAACTCTAAACTATTAACTAAAACTAAACTAAACTAGAACTTAAACAAAAACTCTAAGCTAAGACTCTAAGCTAAAACTCTAAACTCTTA
This sequence comes from Artemia sinica, assembly GCA_027921565.1. NCBI lineage: Eukaryota > Metazoa > Arthropoda > Branchiopoda > Anostraca > Artemiidae > Artemia > Artemia sinica. The sequence goes on from JAPEVW010000338.1 coordinate 79,570, forward strand.
ACTAAAACTAAAATAAACTAGAACTCTAACAAAAACTCTAAGCTAAGACTCTAAGCTAAAATTCTAAACTCTTAACTTAAACTAAACTAAACTAGAACTCTAACTAAAACTCTAAGCTAAGACTCTAAGGTAAAACACCAAACTCTTAACTAAAACTAAACTAAACTAGAACTCTAACTGAAACTCAAAGGTAAAACATTAAACTCTTAACTAAAATTAAACTAAACTAGAACTCTATAAAAAAAAACTCTAAGTTAAGACTAAACTAAACTAGAACTCTAACAAAAACTCTAAGCTAAGACTCTAAGCTAAAATTCTAAATTCTTAACTAAAACTAAACTAAACTAGAACTCTAACTAAAACTCTAAGCTATGACTCTAAGGTAAAACACCAAACTCTTAACTAGAACTAAACTAAACTATAACTCTAAGCTAAGTCTCAAAGCTAAAACTCGAAACACTTAACTAAAACTTAACTAAACTACAACTTTAATTAAAACTCTAAGCTATGACACTAAGCTAAAACTCTAAACTCTTAACTAAAACTAAACTGAACTAGAACTCTAACAAAAACTCTAAGCTATGACTCTATGGTAAAACTCTAAACTCTTAACTATAACTTTACTAAACTATAACTTTAACTAAAACTCTAAGCTATGACTCTAAGCTAAAACTCTAAATTCTTAACTATAACTAAACTAAACTAGAACTCTAACAAAAACTCTAAGCTAAGACTCTAAGCTAAAAAACTCTAAACTCTTAACTAAAACTAAACTAAACTATAACTCTAAGCTAAGTCTCTAAGCTAAAACTCGAAACTCTTAACTAAAACTTAACTAAACTACAACTTTAAGTAAAACTCTAAGCTATGACTCTAAGCTAAAACTTTAAACTCTTAACTATTACTAAACTAAACTTCAAGTCTAACAAAAACTCTAAGCTATGACTCTAAGCTAAAACTCTAAACTATTAACTAAAAACTAAACTAAACTAGAACTTCAACAAAAACTCTAAGCTAAGACTCTAGGCTAAAAACTCTAAACTCTTAACTAAAAACTAAAATAAACTAGAACTCTAACAAAAACTCTAAGCTAAGACTCTAAGCTAAAATTCTAAACTCTTAACTAAAACTAAACTAAACTAGAACTCTAACTAAAACTCTAAGCTAAGACTCTAAGGTAAAACACCAAACTCTTAACTAAAACTAAAATAAACTAGAACTCTAACTGAAACTCAAAGGTAAAAATCATCAAACTCTTAACTAAAATTAAACTAAACTAGAACTCTATAAAAAAAACTCTAAGTTAAGACTAAACTAAACTAGAACTCTAACAAAAACTCTAAGCTAAGACTCTAAGCTAAAAACTCTAAACTTTTAACTAAAACTAAACTAAACTAGAACTTCAACAAAAACTCTAAACTAAGACTCTAAGCTAAAAACTCTAAACTCTTAACTAAAACTAAAATAAACTAGAACTCTAACAAAAACTCTAAGCTAAGACTCTAAGATAAAATTCTAAACTCTTAACTAAAACTAAACAAAACTAGAACTCTAACTAAAACTCTAAGCTAAGACTCTAAGCTAAAAACGCTAAACTCTTAACTAAAACTAAAATAAACTTGAACTCTAACAAAAACTCTAAGCTAAGACTCCAAGGTAAACACCAAACTCTTAACTAAAACTAAACTAAACTAGAACTCTAACTGAAAACTCAAAGGTAAAACATCAGACTCTTAACTAAAATTAAACTAAACTAGAACTCTATCAAAAAACTCTAAGTTAAGACTAAACTGAACTAGAACTCTAACAAAATCTCTAAGCTAAGACTCTAAGCTAAAAACTCTAAACTTTTAACTAAAACTAAACTAAACTAGAACTTCAACAAAAACTCTAAGCTAAGACTCTAAGCTAAAAACTCTAAACTCTTAACTAAAACTAAAATAAACTAGAACTCTAACAAAAACTCTAAGCTAAGACTCTAAGCTAAAATTCTAAACTCTTAACTAAAACTAAACTAAACTAGAACTCTAACTAAAACTCTAAGCTATATCTCTCAGGTAAAACATCAAACTCTTAACTAAAACTAAACTAAACTAGAACTCTGTCAAAAACTCTAAGCTAAGACTCTAAGCTAAAAACTCTAAACTCTTAACTAAAACTAAAATAAACTAGAACTCTAACAAAAACTCTAAGCTAAGACTCTAAGCTAAAATTCTAAACTCTTAACTAAACTAAACTAAACTAAACTAGAACTCTAACTAAAACTCTAAGCTATGACTCTAAAGTAAAACATCGAACTCTTAACTAAAACTAAACTAAACTAGAACTCTATATCAAAAAACTCTAAGCTAAGACTCTTAGCTAAAAAACTCTTAACTAAAACTAAACTAAAAGTATAACTCTAAGCTAAGTCTCTAAGCTAAAACTCTAAACTATTGACTAAAACTAAAACTAAACTAGAACTTCAAGATAAACTCTACGCTAAGACTCTAAGCTAAAAACTCTAAACTCTTAACTAAAACTAAACTAAACTAGAACTCTAACTAAAACTCTATGCTAAGACTCTAAGCCCATTTTACTCCTTCCCAGACTCCTTCCTAAGCCCATTTTACAAGTTGAAGTTCCCATCCTTCTCACCCACAACTTTAATTTATGACTTTTTGCACACCTCAACACCAAGAAATACTTTTCAAAAGGCATTTCAGAGCAAGTTCCTTTCTTAATGTTCCCTTCTAAACCCACTTTACAAGTTGAAGCATCCATCCTTTTCACCCACAACTTTACTTTACAGCTTTTTGGATACCTCAACACCCAAGCAATACTTTTCAAAAGACATTTCAGAGCAAGTTCCTTTTTTAATGTCACTCCTAAACCCACATTCCAACATGAAGTACCCATCCTTTTTCACCCACAACTTTACTTTACAGCTTTTTGGATACCTCAACACCAAGAAATACTTTTCAAAAAGATATTTCAGAGCAAGTTCCTTTCTTAATGTCCCCTTCTAAACCCACTTTCCAAGTTGAAGCATCCATCCTTTTCACCCATAACTTTACTTTACAGCTTTTTGGATACCTCAACACCAAGAAATACTTTTCAAAAGACATTTCAGAGCAAGTTCCTTTCTTAATGTCCCTTCTAAACCCATTTTACAAGTTGAAGCATCCATCCTTTTCCCCCAAACTATACTTTACAGCTTTTTGGATACCTCAACACCAAGAAATACTTTTCAAAGGCATTCCAGAGCAAGTTCCTTTCTAAATGTCCCTTCTAAACCCATTTTCCAACTTAAAGTACCCATCCTTTTCACCCACAACTTTACTTTACAGCTTTTTGGATATCTCAACACCAAGAAATACCTTTCAAAAGGCATTTCAGAGCAATTTCCTTTCTTAATGTCCCTTCTAAACCCATTTTACAACTTGAAGTACCCATCCTTTTTCACCCACAACTTTACTTTACAGCTTTTCGGATACCTCAACACCAAGAAATACTTTTCAAAAGACATTTCAGAGCAATTTCCTTTCTTAATGTCCCTTCTAAACCCATTTTCCAACTTGAGGTACCCATCCGTTTCACCCACAAACTTTACTTTACAGCTTTTTGGATACCTCAACACCAAGCAATACTTTTCAAAGGCATTTCAGAACAAGTTATTTTCTTAATGTCCTTCATAAACCAATTTACAAGTTGAAGTACTTATCTTTTCACCTCAACTTTACTTTACAGCTTTTTGGATATCTCAACACCAAGAAATACCTTTCAAAAGGCATTTCAGAGCAAGTTCCTTTCTTAATGTCCCTCCTAAACCCGTTTTCCAACTTGAAGTACCCATCCGTTTCACCCACATGTTTACTTTACAGCTTTTTTTGAATACCTCAACACCAAGCAATACTTTTCAAAAGGCATTTCAGAGCAAGTTCCTTTCTTAATGTCCCTCCTAAACCCATTTTCCAACTTGAAGTACCCATCCGTTTCACCCACATGTTTACTTTACAGCTTTTTGGATACCTCAACACCAAGCAATACTTTTCAAAGGCATTTCAGAACAATTTCTTTTCTTAATGTCCTTCCTAAACCAATTTTACAAGTTGAAGTACTTATCTTTTTCACCACAACTTTACTTTACGACTTTTTGCATACCCCAACATCAAGCAATACTTTTCAAAAGGCTTTATTATACTTTCTCAGAACAAGTTCTTTACGTAATGTCCTTCCTAAACCAATTTTACAAGTTGAAGTACTCATCTTTTCCCCCACAACTTTACTATAAGGCTTTTCGAATACCCCAACATCAAGCAATACCTTTCAAAAGGCTTTATTATATCTTTTCAGAACAAGTTCTTCATGTAATTTTCTTCCTAAAACCCATTTTACAAGTTGAAGTACTTATCTTTTTCCCCACTACTTTACTTTACGACTTTTTTGCACACCCAAACATCAAGCAATACTTTCCAAAAGGCTTTATTATATCTTTTCAGAACAAGTTTTTTTCTTAATGTCCTTCTTAAAACCATTTTTACAAGTTGAAGTAGTTATCTTCTTCACCACAACTTTCCGTTACGACTTTTTGCACACCCCAAGATCAAGCAATACTTTTCAAAAGGCTTTATTATATCTTTTCAGAACAACTTCCTTTCTTAATATCCTTCTTAAACCAATTTTACAAATTCTAAATTTTTTCTTAGGACTATTTCAGTAGTGTTTTGTAATGGTTTACCTTGTCACAGTTACATTCTCTCGATTTTTCAAAGTTCATTTATAAATTTCTTTCGTTGAAATGCAAGAGTTGGAATATTTCAGTAGTGTTTTGTTGTGGTTTACAGTGTCACAGTTACATTCTCTTGATTTTTCAAAGCTCATTATGAATTTCTTTCATTGAAATGCAAGAGTTGGAATATTTCAGTAGTGTTTTGTCATGGTTTACCTTGTCACAGTTACATTTTCTTGATTTGTCAAAGTTTATTTTGAATTTCTTTCACTGAAATGCAAGAGTTTGGAATATTTCAGTAGTGTTTTGTCGTGGTTTACCTTGTCACAGTTACATTCTATTGATTTTTAAAAGTTCATTTGAATTTCTTTCATTTAAATGCAAGAGTTGGAATATTTCAGTAGTGTGTTTGTTGTGTTTTACATTGTCACAGTACATTCTCTTGATTTTTCAAAGTTCATTTTGGTTTTTTCGTTGAAATGCAAGAGTTGGAATATTTCAGTAGTGTTTTGTAGTGGTTTACCTTGTCACACTTACATTCTCTTAATTTTTCAAAGTTCATTTTGGTTTTCTTTCGTTGAAATGCAAGAAGAGTTGGAATATCTCAGTAGTGTTTTGTAGTGGTTTACCTTGTCACAGTTACATTCTCTTAATTTTTCAAAGTTCATTTTGGATTTCTTTCGATGAAATGTAAGAGTTGGAATATTTCAGTAGTGTTTTTGTCGTGGTTTACCTTATCACAGTTACATTCTCTTGATTTTTTTCAAAGTTCATTTGAATTTCTTTCATTGAAATGTAAGAGTTGGAATAATTCAGTAGTGTTTTGTTGTGGTTTACCTTGTCACAGTTACATTCTCTTAATTTTCAAAGTTCATTTTTGAATTTCTTTCGTTTGAAATGCATGAGTTGGAATATTCCAGTAGTGTTTTGTCATGGTTTACCTTGTCACAGTTACATTTTTCTTGATTTCTCAAAGTTTATTTTTGAATTTCTTTCACTGAAATGCATGAGTTGGAATATTTCAGTAGTGTTTTGACGTGGTTTACCTTATCACAGTACATTTTCTGATTTTTCAAAGTTCATTTGGTTTTCATTTTGTTAGGTTAGGTTAGCTACGTACGCGCGCGTACGTAGGCTAACCTAACCTAACTTAACCTAACCTAACCTAATTTGATCTAGCCTAACCTAACCTAAGCTAACAAAAATCAAGAAAATGTAACTGTGTGTCAAAGATAAAGCACAACAAAACACTACTGAAATATTCCAACTCTTGCATTTCAACGAAAGAAAAACCAAAATTATCTTTGAAAAATCAAGAGAATGTAACTGTGACAAAGTAAACCACGGCAAAACACTACTGAAATATTCCAACTCTTGCATTTCAATGAAAGAATCCGAAAAGAACTTTGAAAAATCAAGAGAATGTAACAGTGACTATGTAAACCATAACAAAACACTAATGAAATATTCCAACTCTTGCATTTCAATGAAAGAAATTTCAATGAACTTTGAAAAATCAAGAGAATGTAACTGTGACAGGGTAAACCACGGCAAAACACCACTGAAGTATTCCAACTCTTGCATTTCAATGAGTGAAATTCAAAATGAACTTTGAAAAATCAAGAGAATGTAATTGTGACAAGGTAAACCACGATAGAACACTACTGAAATATTCCAACTCTTGCATTTCAACGAAAAAAATTCAAAATGAACTTTGAAAAATCAAGAGAATGTAACAGTGACAATGTAAACTACAACAAAACACTACTGAAATATTCCAACTCTTGCATTCAACGAAAGAAATTCCAAAAAGAACTTTGAAAAATCAAGAGAATGTAACTGTGACAGGTAAACCACAACAAAACCCTACTGAAATATTCCAACTCTTGCATTTCAATGAAAGAAATCCAAAATGAACTTTGAAAAAAATCAAGAGAGTGTAACTGTGACAATGTAAACTACAACAAAACACTACTGAAATATTCCAACTCTTGCATTTCAACGAAAGAAATTCCAAAAAAGAGAACTTTGAAAAATCAAGAGAATGTAACTGTGACAAGGTAAACCACAACAAAACCCTACTGAAATATTCCAAACTCTTGCATTTCAATGAAAGAAATCCAAAATGAAAACTTTGAAAAATCAAAGAGAATGTAACTGTGACAAGGTAAACCAAAACAAAACACTACTGAAATATTCCAACTATGAACTTAGAAAAATCAAGAGAATGTAACTGTGACAAGGTAAACCACAGCAAAAACACTACTGAAATATTCCAACTCTTGCATTTCAATGAAAGTAATTCAAAATGAACTTTGAAAAATCAAGAAAATGTAACTGTGATAAGGTAAACCCCAAAGAAACTACTGAAATATTCCAACTCTTGCATTTCAACGAAAGAAATCCAAAATGAACTTTGAAAAATTAGGAGAATGTAACTTTGACATGGTAAACCACAACAAAACACTATTGAATTATTCCAACTCTTGTATTTCAATGAAAGATATTCAAAATGAACTTTGAAAAATAAAGAGAATGTAAATGTGACAAGGTAAACCACGACAAAACACTACTGAAATATTCCAACTCTTGCATTTCAATGAAAGAAATTCAAAATGAGCTTTGAAAAGTTAAGAGAATGTAACTGTGACAAGGTAAAACCATGACAAACACTACTGAAATATTCCAACTCTTGCATTTCAATGAAAGAAATTCCAAAATGAACTTTGAGAAATTAAGAGAATGTAAGTGTGACAAGGTAAACCACTACAAAACACTACTGAAATGTTCCAACTCTTGCATTTCAACGAAAGAAAACCAAAATGAACTTTGAAAAATCAAGAGAATGTAGCTGTGACAAGGTAAACCACATCAAAACACTACTGAAATATTCCAACTCTTGCATTTCAATGAAAGAAATTCAAAATGAACTTTGAAAAATCAAGAGAATGTAACTGTGACATGGTAAACCACGACCAAATACTACTGAAATATTCCAACTCTTGCATTTCAATGAAAGAAATTCAAAATGAACTTTGAAAAATTAAGAGAATGTAACTGTGACAAGGTAAGCCATGACAAAACACTACTGAAATATTCCAACTCTTGCATTTCAACGAAAGAAATCCAAAATGAACTTTGAAAAATTAAGAGAATGTAACTGTGACAAGGTAAACCACAACAAAACACTACTGAAATATTCCAACTCTTGGATTTCAACGAAAAAAAAAAAACCAAAAGAACTTTGAAAAATCAAGAGAATGTAACTGTGACAAGGTAAACCACATCAAAAAACACTATTGAAATATTCCAACTCTTGCATTTCAACGAAAGAAATCCAAAATGAACTTTGAAAATCAAGAGAATGTAACTGTGATAAGGTAAACCGCAACAAAACACTACTGAAATATTCCAACTCATGCATTTCAATGAAAGAAATCCAAAATGAACTTTGAAAAATTAAGAGAATGTAACTATGACTAGGTAAACCACGACAAACACTATTGAAATATTCCTACTCTTGCATTTAATCAAAAGAAATCCAAAATGAACTTTGAAAAATTAAGAGAATGTAAGTGTGACAAGGTAAACCACAACAAAACACTACTGAAATATTCCAACTCTTGCATTTCAACGAAAGAAATCCCAAAATGAACTTTGAAAAATTAAGAGAATGTAACTGTGACAAGGTAAACCACAACAAAACACTACTGAAATATTCCAACTCTTGCATTTCAACGAAAAAAAAAAAAACCAAAATGAACTTTGAAAAATCAAGAGAATGTAACTGTGACAAGGTAAACCACATCAAAACACTATTGAAATATTCCAACTCTTGCATTTCAACGAAAGAAATCCAAAATGAACTTTGAAAAAATCAAGAGAATGTAACTGTGATAAGGTAAACCGCAACAAAACACTACTGAAATATTCCAACTCATGCATTTCAATGAAAGAAATCCAAATGAACTTTGAAAAAATTAAGAGAATGTAACTATGACTAGGTAAACCACGACAAAACACTATTGAAATATTCCTACTCTTGCATTTAATCAAAAGAAATCCAAAATGAACTTTGAAAAATTAAGAGAATGTAAGTGTGACAAGGTAAACCACAACAAAACACTACTGAAATATTCCAACTCTTACATTTCAACGAAAGAAAACCAAAATGAACTTTGAAAAATCTAGAGAATGTAACTGTGACAAGGTAAACCACGACCAAAAACACTACTGAAATATTCCAACTCTTGCATTTCAATGAAAGAAATTCAAAATGGACTTTGAAAAATCATTAGAATGTAACTGTGACTAGGTAAAACCACGACAAAACACGATTGAAATATTCCAACTTTTGCATTTCATCGAAAGAAATCCAAAATGAACTTTGAAAAATTAAGAGAATGTAACTGACACAGGTAAAACTACAACAAAACACTACTGAAATATTCCAACTCTTGAATTTCAATGAAAGAAATTCCAAAATGAACTTTGAGAAATTAAGAGAATGTAAGTGTGACAAGGTAAACCACTACAAAACACTACTGAAATGTTCCAACTCTTGCATTTCAACGAAAGAAAACCAAAATGAACTTTGAAAAAATCAAGAGAATGTAGCTGTGACAAGGTAAACCAAATCAAAACACTACTGAAATATTCCAACTCTTGCATTTCAATGAAAGAAATTCAAAATGAACTTTGAAAAATCAAGAGAATGTAACTGTGACATTGGTAAACCACACGACAAAACACTACTGAAATATTCCAACTCTTGCATTTCAATGAAAGAAATTCAAAATGAACTTTGAAAAATTAAGAGAATGTAACTGTGACAAGGTAAGCCGTGACAAAACACTACTGAAATATTCCAACTCTTGCATTTCAACGAAAGAAATCCAAAATGAACTTTGAAAAATTAAGAGAATGTAACTGTGACAAGGTAAACCACAACAAAACACTACTGAAATATTCCAACTCTTGCATTTCAACGAAAGAAAACCAAAATGAACTTTGAAAAATCAAGAGAATGTAACTGTGACAAGGTAAACCACATCAAAACACTATTGAAATATTCCAACCCTTGCATTTCATCAACGAAAGAAATCCAAAATGAACTTTGAAAATCAAGAGAATGTAACTGTGATAAGGTAAACCGCAACAAAACACTACTGAAATATTCCAACTCATGCATTTCAATGAAAGAAATCCAAAATGAACTTTGAAAAATTAAGAGAATGTAACTATGACTAGGTAAACCACGACAAAACACTATTGAAATATTCCAACTCTTGCATTTCATCAAAAGAAATCCAAAATGAACTTTGAAAAATTAAGAGAATGTAAGTGTGACAAGGTAAACCACAACAAAAACACTACTGAAATATTCCAATTCTTACATTTCAACGAAAGAGAAACCAAAATGAACTTTAAAAAATCTAGAGAATGTAACTGTGACAAGGTAAACACGACAAAACACTACTGAAATATTCCAACTCTTGCATTTCAATGAAAGAAATTCAAAATGGACTTTGAAAAATCAATAGAACGTAACTTGACTAGGTAAACCACGACAAAACACGATTGAAATATTCCAACTTTTGCATTTCATCGAAAGAAATCCAAAATGAACTTTGAAAAATTAAGAGAATGTAACTGTGACACGGTAAACCACAACAAAAACACTACTGAAATATTCCAATTCTTACATTTCAACGAAAGAAAACCAAAATGAACTTTGAAAAATCTAGAGAATGTAACTGTGACAAGGTAAACCACGACAAAACACTACTGTAATATTCCAACTCTTGCATTTCAATGAAAGAAATTCAAAATGGACTTTGAAAAATCAATAGAATGTAACTGTGACTAGGTAAAACCACGACAAAACACTATTTGAAATATTCCAACTTTTGTTGTAATATTCCAAAATGTAATTGTGACAAGGTAAACCACGATAGAACACTACTGAAATATTCCAACTCTTGCATTTCAACGAAAAAAATTCAAAATGAACTTTGAAAAATCAAGAGAATGTAACAGTGACAATGTAAACTACAACAAAACACTACTGAAATATTCCAACTCTTGCATTTCAACGAAAGAAATTCCAAAAAGAACTTTGAAAAATCAAGAGAATGTAACTGTGACAAGGTAAACCACAACAAAAACCCTACTGAAATATTCCAACTCTTGCATTTCAATGAAAGAAATTCCAAAATGAACTTTGAAAAAATCAAAAGAATGTAACTGTGACAATGTAAACTACAACAAAACACTACTGAAATATTCCAACTCTTGCATTTCAACGAAAGAAATTCCAAAAAGAACTTTGAAAAAATCAAGAGAATGTAACTGTGACAAGGTAAACCACAACAAAACCCTACTGAAATATTCCAACTCTTGCATTTCAATGAAAGAAATCCAAAATGAACTTTGAAAAATCAAGAGAATGTAACTGTGACAAGGTAAACCAAACAAAAACACTACTGAAATATTCCAACTATGAACTTAGAAAAATCAAGAGAATGTAACTGTGACAAGGTAAACCACAGCAAAACACTACTGAAATATTCCAACTCTTGCATTTCAATGAAAGTAATTCAAAATGAACTTTGAAAAATCAAGAAAATGTAACTGTGATAAGGTAAAACCCCAACAGAACACTACTGAAATATTCCAACTCTTGCATTTCAACGAACGAAAGAAATCCAAAATGAACTTTGAAAAATTAGGAGAATGTAACTTTGACATGGTAAACCACAACAAAAACCTATTGAATTATTCCAAACTCTTGCATTTCAATGAAAGATATTCAAAATGAACTTTGAAAAATAAAGAGGATGTAAATGTGACAAGGTAAACCACGACAAAACACTACTGAAATATTCCAACTCTTGCATTTCAATGAAAGAAATTCAAAATGAGCTTTGAAAAGTTAAGAGAATGTAACTGTGACAAGGTAAACCATGACAAAAACACTACTGAAATATTCCAACTCTTGCATTTCAATGAAAAAAAAAATTCCAAAATGAACTTGAGAAATTAAGAGAATGTAAGTGTGACAAGGTAAACCACTACAAAACACTACTAATTTTTCCAAAGTTCATTTTGGATTTCTTTCGTTGAAATGCAAGAGTTGAATTTCTTTCGTTGAATTGAAATGCTCTTTCGCATTTCAACGAAAGAAATTCCAAAAAGAACTTTGAAAAATCAAGAGAATGTAAGTATGACAAGGTAAACCACTACAAAACACTACTGAAATATTCCAACTCTTGCATTTCAACGAAAGTAAACCAAAATGAACTTTGAAAAAATCAAGAGAATGTAGCTGTGACAAAGTAACCACATCAAAACACTACTTAAATATTCCAAACTCTCTTGCATTTCAATGAAAGAAATTCAAAATGAACTTTGAAAAATCAAGAAAATGTAACTGTGACATGGTAAACCACGACAAAACACTACTGAAATATCTCAACTCTTGCATTTCAATGAAAGAAATTCAAAATGAACTTTGAAAAATTAAGAGAATGTAACTGTGACAAGGTAAACCAAAACAAAACACTACTGAAATATTCAAAATATGAACTTAGAAAAATCAAGAGAATGTAACTGTGACAAGGTAAACCACAGCAAAACACTACTGAAATATTCCAACTCTTGCATTTCAACGAAAGAAATCCAAATGAACTTTGAAAAATCAAGGAAATGTAACTGTGTCAAGGTAAACCATGACAAAACACTACTGAAATATTCCAACTCTTGCATTTCAATGAAAGTAATCAAAATGAACTTTGAAAAATCAAGAAAATGTAACTGTGATAAGGTAAACCCCAACAGAAACACTACTGAAATATTCCAACTCTTGCATTTCAACGAAAGAAATCCAAAATGAACTTTGAAAAAATAGGAGGATGTAACTGTTGACATGGTAAACCACAACAAAACACTATTGAAATATTCCAACTCTTGCATTTCAATGAAAGATATTCAAAATGAACTTTGAAAAAATAAAGAGAATGTAAATGACAAGGTAAACCACAACAAAACACTACTGAAATATTCCAACTCTTGCATTTCAAATGAAAGAAATCAAAATGAGCTTTGAAAAATTAAGAGAATGTAACTGTGACAAGGTAAACCATGACAAAAACACTACTGAAATATTCCAACTCTTGCATTTCAATGAAAGAAATTCCAAAATGAACTTTGAAAAAATTAAGAGAATGTAAGTGTGACAAGGTAAACCACTACAAAACACTACTGAAATGTTCCAACTCTTGCATTTCAACGAAAGAAAAACCAAAATTAACTTTGAAAAATCAAGAGAATGTAGCTGTGACAAGGTAAACCACATCAAAACACTACTGAAATATTCCAACTCTTGCATTTCAATGAAAGAAATTCAAAATGAACTTTGAAAAATCAAGAGAATGTAACTGTGACATGGTAAACCACACGACAAAACACTACTGAAAAATATTCCAACTCTTGCATTTCAACGAAAGAAATCCAAAATGAACTTTGAAAAATTAAGAGAATGTAACTGTGACAAGGTAAACTACAACAAAACACTACTGAAATATTCCAACTCTTGCATTTCAACGAAAGAAAACCAAAATGAACTTTGAAAAATCAAGAGAATGTAACTGTGACAAGGTAAACCACATCAAAGCACTATTGAAATATTCCAACTCTTGCATTTCAACGAAAGAAATCCAAAATGAACTTTGAAAATCAAGAGAATGTAACTGTGATAAGGTAAACCGCAACAAAACACTACTGAAATATTCCAACTCATGCATTTCAATGAAAGAAAACCAAAATGAACTTTTGAAAAATCTAGAGAATGTAACTGTGACAACGTAAACCACGACAAAACACTACTGAAATATTCCAACTCTTGCATTTCAATGAAAGAAATTCAAAATGGACTTTGAAAAATCAATAGAATGTAACTGTGACTAGGTAAACCACGACAAAACACTATTGAAATATTCCAACTTTTGCATTTCATCGAAAGAAATCCAAAATGAACTTTAAAAAATTAAGAGAATGTAACTGTGACAAGGTAAACTACAACAAAACACTACTGAAATATTCCAACTCTTGCATTTCAATTTCGAAAGAAAACCAAAGTGAACTTTGAAAAATTAAGAGAATGTAACTGTGACAAGGTAAACCACGACAAAACACTACTGAAATATTCCAACTCTTGCATTTCAATGAAAGAAATTCAAAATGAACTTTGAAAAATTAAGAGAATGTAACTGTGACATGGTAAACCACAACAAAACACTATTGAAATATTCCAACTCTTGCATTTCAATGAAAAATTCAAAATGAACTTTGAAAAATTAAGAGAATGTAACTGTGACAAAGGTAAACCACGACAAAACACTACTGAAATATTCCAACTCTTGCATTTCAATGAAAGAAATTCAAAATGAGCTTTGAAAAATTAAGAGAATGTAACTGTGACAAGGTAAACCATGACAAAACACTACTGAAATATTCCAACTCTTGCATTTCAATGAAAGAAATTCCAAAATGAACTTTGAGAAGTTAAGAGAATGTAAGTGTGACAAGGTAAACCACTACAAAACACTACTGAAATATTCCAACTCTTGCATTTCAACGAAAGAAAACCAAAATGAACTTTGAAAAATCAAGAGAATGTAGCTGTGACAAGTAAAACCACATCAAAACACTACTTAAATATTCCAACTCTTGCATTTCAATGAAAGAAAAAATTCAAAATGAACTTTGAAAAATCAAGAAAATGTAACTGTGACATGGTAAACCACGACAAAACACTACTGAAATATCTCAAACTCTTGCATTTCAATGAAAGAAAATTCAAAATGAACTTTGAAAAATTAAGAGAATGTAACTGTGACAAGGTAAACCAAAACAAAACACTACTGAAATATTCCAAATATGAACTTAGAAAAATCAAGAGAATGTAACTGTGACAAGGTAAACCACAGCAAAACACTACTGAAATATTCCAACTCTTGCATTTCAACGAAAGAAATCCAAATGAACTTTGAAAAATCAAAAAAATGTAACTGTGTCAAGGTAAACCATGACAAAACACTACTGAAATATTCCAACTCTTGCATTTCAATGAAAGTAATTCAAAATGAACTTTGAAAAAAATTTGAAAAATCAAAGAAAATGTAACTGTGATAAGGTAAACACCAACAGAACACTACTGAAATATTCCAACTCTTGCATTTCATCAACGAAAGAAATCGAAAATGAACTTTGAAAAATTAGGAGGATGTAACTTTGACATGGTAAACCACAACAAAACACTATTGAATTATTCCAACTCTCGCATTTCAATGAAAGATATTCAAAATGAACTTTGAAAAATAAAGAGAATGTAAATGTGACAAGGTAAACCACAACAAAACACACTACTGAAAAATTCCAACTCTTGCATTTCAATGAAAGAAATTCAAAATGAGCTTTGAAAAATTAAGAGAATGTAACTGTGACAAGGTAAACCATAACAAAACACTAATGAAATATTCCAACTCTTGCATTTCAATGAAAGAAATTCCAAAATGAACTTTGAGAAATTAAGAGAATGTAAGTGTGACAAGGTAAAACCACTACAAAACACTACTGAAAATGTTCCAACTCTTGCATTTCAAACGAAAGAAAAAACCAAAATGAACTTTGAAAAATCAAGAGAATGTAGCTGTGACAAGGTAACCACATCAAAAACACTACTGAAATATTCCAACTCTTGCATTTCAATGAAAGAAATTCAAAATGAACTTTGAAAAATCAAGAGAATGTAACTGTGACATGGTAAACCACGACAAAACACTACTGAAATATTCCAACTCTTGCATTTCAATGAAAGAAATTCAAAATGAACTTTGAAAAATTAAGAGAATGTAACTGTGACAAGGTAAGCCATGACAAAAACACTACTGAAATATTCCAACTCTTGCATTTCACACGAAAGAAATCCAAAATGAACTTTGAAAAATTAAGAGAATGTAACTGTGACAAGGTAAACCACAACAAAACACTACTGAAATATTCCAACTCTTGCATTTCAACGAAAGAAAACCAAAATGAACTTTGAAAAATCAAGAGGATGTAACTGTGACAAGGTAAACCACATCAAAACACTATTGCAATATATTCCAACTCTTGCATTTCAACGAAAGAAATCCAAAATGAACTTTGAAAATCAAGAGAATGTAAACTGTGATAAGGTAAACCGCAACAAAACACTACTGAAATATTCCAACTCAGCATTTCAATGAAAGAAATCCAAAATGAACTTGAAAAATTAAGAGAATTTAACTATGACTAGGTAAACCACGACAAAACACTATTGAAATATTCCAACTCTTGCATTTCATCAAAAGAAAATCCAAAATGAACTTTGAAAAATTAAGAGAATGTAAGTGTGACAAGGTAAACCACAACAAAAACACTACTGAAATATTCCAACTCTTACATTTCAACGAAAGAAAACCAATATGAACTTTGAAAAATCTAGAGAATGTAACTGTGACAAGGTAAACACGACAAAACACTACTGAAATATTCCAACTCTTGCATTTCATGAAAGAAATTCAAAATGGACTTTGAAAAATCAATAGAACGTAACTGTGACTAGGTAAAACCACGACAAAACACGATTGAAATATTCCAACTTTTGCATTTCATCGAAAGAAATCCAAAATGAACTTTGAAAAATTAAGAGAATGTAACTGTGACAAGGTAAACTACAACAAAAACACTACTGAAATATTCCAACTCTTGCATTTCAAATGAAAGAAATTCCAAAATGAACTTTGAGAAATTAAGAGAATGTAAGTGTGGCAAGGTAAACCACTACAAAACACTACTGAAATGTTCCAACTCGTGCATTTCAACGAAAGAAAACCAAAATGAACTTTGAAAAATCAAGAGAATTAGCTGTGACAAGGTAAACCACATCAAAAACACTACTGAAATATTCCAACTCTTGCATTTCAATGAAAGAAATTCAAAATGAACTTTGAAAAATCAAGAGAATGTAACTGACATGTGACATGGTAAACCACGACAAAACACTACTGAAATATTCCAACTCTTGCATTTCAATGAAAGAAATTCAAAAAATGAACTTTGAAACATTAAGAGAATGTAACTGTGACAAGGTAAGCCATGACAAAACACTACTGAAATATTCCAACTCTTGCATTTCAACGAAAGAAAAAAACCAAAATGAACTTTGAAAAATCAAGAGAATGTAACTGTGACAAGGTAAACCACATCAAAACACTATTGAAATATTCCAACTCTTGCATTTCAACGAAAGAAATCCAAAATAAACCTTTGAAAATCAAGAGAATGTACTGTGATAAGGTAAACCGCAACAAAACACTACTGAAATATTCCAACTCATGCATTTCAATGAAAGAAATCCAAAATGAACTTTGAAAAATTAAGAGAATGTAAGTGTGACAAGGTAAACCACAACAAAACACTACTGAAATATTCCAACTCTTACATTTCAACGAAAGAAAACCAAAATGAACTTTGAAAAATCTAGAGAATGTAACTGTGACAAGGTAAACCACGAAAAAAAACACAACACGCGCAACGAATCTACGGTAAAACACCAAACTCTTAACTATTACTAAACTAAACTTCAACTCTAACAAAAACTCTAAGCTAAGACTCTAAGCTAAAACTCTAAACTATTAACTAAAACTAAAATAAACTAAAACTTCAACAGAAAACTCTAAGCTAAGACTCTATGGTAAAAACTAAACTCTTAACTAAAACTAAAATAAACTAGAACTCTAAAAAAAACTCTAAGCTAAGACTCTAAGCTGAAATTCTAAATTCTTAACCAAAAAACTAAACTAAACTAGTACTCTAAACTAAAAACTCTAAGCTAAGACTCTAAGGTAAAACTCCAAACTCTTAACTAAAACTAAACTAGAACTCTAACTGAAACTCAGAGGTACAAAATCAAACTCTTAACTAAAATTAAACTAAACTAGAACCCTAACAAAAAAAACTCTAAGCTAAGACTCTAAGGTAAAACACCAAACTCTTAACTAAAACTAAACTAGAACTCTAACTGAAACTCTAAGGTAAAACATCAAACTCTTAACTAAACTAAACTAGAAACTCTAATTGAAACTCAAAGGTAAAAAAATAAAAACTCTTAACTAAAATTAAAGTAAACTAGAAGTCTAACAAAAAAAACTCTAAGCTAAAACTCTAAACTCTTAAATAAAATTAAACTAAACTAGAACTCTAACAAAAACTCTGAGCTAAGACTCTAAGCTAAAATTCTAAACTCTTAACTAAAACTAAACAAAACTAGAACTCTAACTAAAAACTCTAAGCTAAAACTCCAAGGTAAAACGCTAAAACTCTTAACTAAAAGTAAACTAAACTAGAACTCTAACTGAAACTCAAATGTAAAATATCAAATTCTTAACTAAAATTAAACTAAACTAGAACTCTAACAAAAACTCTAAGCTAGGACTCTAAGGTAAAACTCTAAACTCTTAACTAAAACTAAAACTAAACTAAACTAGAACTCTAGCAAAAACTCTAAGCTAAGACTCAGCTAAAACTCGAAACTCTTAACTAAAACATAACCAAACTATAACTTAAAGTAAAACTCTAAGCTATGACTCTAAGCTAAAACTCTCTAAACTCTTAAAAGTAACTAAACTAAACTTCAACTCTAACTAAAACTCTAAGCTAAGACTCTATGGTAAAACTCTAAACTCTTAACTAAAACTAAACTAAACTAGAACTCTAACAAAAACTCTAAGCTATGACTCTAAGCTAAAAACTCTAAACTCTTAGCTAACTAAACTAAAACTAGAACTCTAATTAAAACTCTAAGTCTAAGCTAAAACTCTAAACTAAAACTAAACTAAACTTCAACAAAAACTCTAAACTAAGACTCTAAGCTAAAAACACTAAACTCTTAACTAAAACTAAACTAAACTAGAACTCTAGCAAAAACTCTAAGCTGAGACCCCTAAGCTAAAAAACTCTAAACTCTTAAGTAAAACTAACTAGACTAAAACTCTAAGCTAAGTCTCTAGGGTAAATTACCAAACTCTTAACTATAACTAAACTAAACTAGAACTATAACACAAAAACTCTAAGCTAAGACTCTAAGCTAAAACTCTAAACTCTCAACTAAAACTAAACTAAACTAGAACTCTAATTAAAACTCTAAGTCTAAGCTAAAGCCCTAAACTAAACTAGAACTTCAACAAAAAACTTAAACTAAGACTCTAAGCTATCTAAAAACACTAAACTCTTAACTATATCTAAACTAAACTAGAACTCTAACAAAAACTCTAAGCTATGACTCTAAGCTAAAAACTCTAAGCTCTTAACTAAAACAAAAATAAACTTCAACTCTAACAAAAACTCTAAGCTAAGACTCTAAGCTAAAACTCTAAACTCTTAACTAAAACTGAACTAAACTAGAACTTCGACAAAAACTCTAGGCTATGACTCTCAGCTAAAAACTCTAAACTCTTAACTAAAACTAAAGTAAACTATAACTCTAACAAAAACTCTAAGCTAAGACTCTAAGCTAAAACTCTAAACTATTAACTAAAACTAAAACTAAACTAGAACTTCAACAAAAACTCTAAGCTAAGACTCTAAGCTAAAAACTCTAAATTCTTAACTAAAACTAAACTAAACTAGAAGTCTAACTGAAACTCAAAGGTAAAACATCAAACTCTTAACTAAAATTAAACTAAAATAAAAAACTAGAACTCTAAACAAAACTCTAAAAGCTAAGACTCTAAGCTAAAACTCTAACTATTAACTAAAACTAAACTAAACTAGAACTTCAACAAAAAACTCTAAGCTAAAAACTCTAAACTCTTAACTAAAACTAAACTAGAACTCTAACTGAAACTCAAAGGTAAAACATCAAACTCTTAACTAAAATTAAACTAAACTAGAAAACTCTAACAAAAAAACTCTAAGCTAAGACTCTAAGCTAAAACTCAAAAACTCTTAACTAAAACATAGCCAAACTATAACTTTAAGTAAAACTCTAGGCTATGACTCTAAAGCTAAAACTCTAAATTCTTAACTGTAACTAAACTAAACTTCCACTCTAATTAAAACTCTAAGCTAAGACTCTAAGGTAAAACTCTAAACTCTTAACTAAAACTAAACTACACAATAACTCTAACTTAAAACTCTAGCTAAGACTCTAAGCTAAAACTACAAACTCTTAACTAAAACTAAGCCAAACTAAAACTCTAACTGAAACTCAAAGGTAAAACATTAAACTCTTAACTAAAATTAAACTAAACTAGAGCTTCAACAAAAACTCTAAGTTATGACTCTAAGCTAAAACACTCTATACTTTTACTAAAACTAAAAACCAAGGGCTGGGTGTCCTTTGGGAGCCCGGAGAGAGCCTTTGTGGGGTCTGGAGGCCCTTGAGGACCGATTGGTCCTTTGGGAGCCCGGTGGACCTTTGGGGATCGGGGGGGAGGGCCTTTGGGGTCCCGGGGCCCTTTGGGAGCCTGGGGGACCTTTGGGGACCGGTGGAAGGCCTTTGGGGGTCCTGGGGGGCCAGTTGGGAGCCTGGGGGACATTTTGGGGACCGGGTGAAGGCCTTTGGGACCCCGGTGGTCTTTTGGAGCTCGATGTGCCTTTGGGGGCCCGGGGAGGGCCTTTGAGGGTCTTGGGGGCCGGGTGGGAGCCCTGGGAACCTTTGGGGACCGGGGGGTTCCTTCTGGATTTGGGTATGGGGATTGGAACCCTTTGGATCGGGGTAGGGCGAGCGATCGGGGCCCTTTGGGGTTGTGGTAGGGGACCTCACAACACTGTTCAAATGGAACTTGTTTATTATAACGACCACACTCAAAACCTCTTCTAAAATCATCTTTTAAATCATCTTTTAAAATGTCTCTAACTGTTTCGCGCCGAAATAATTCATAAGCGTCTAAAAACCGTTTCGCCCAAATAATCCCCTAAAAGCAATTTCTGTGTGTTCCTTTTGTTTTTTGGCATCTCTGTGCTTTCACATTTCAAATTTCTAGGAAACCCTTTCCTACGTTAATCTCTTCATCTCATAAATGTTTCCTAGCTAAACTATTAAGGTTTCGTTAGAATATCAATTTATCTCTCCGACTTAAAGCTCAGTGAAAGCCGTATTTAAAAATAGAATTTCTATCTCTTTAGACTCCCCCATAATTCCAAGATAACAAGTGATGTCATTTATAATTCCTGACACTAAAGATCAATGAAGCCCTATTTAAAATAGAATATTAATTTTTCTCTCTGACCTAAAGAACGTTTTATCCCACAGACCTAAGATTAAAGAAGCCATAATGTTTCTAATTCCCCTTCGTGAATCAATAATTTTCCACCGCCGATTTTATGTAAATCAAGTTCTCAGGTTAGGTTCGCCTAAAGATCAAAGAAACCATAATGTTTTCTTAATTCCCTTCCCCCTTCGTGAATCAATAATTTCCCCGCCGATTATGTAAATCAAGTTCACAGGCTAGGTTTCGCCTAAAGATCAAAGAAAACCATAATGTTTCTTAATTCCCCCTTCGTGAATCAATATATCCCCCTAGCGATTATGTAAAATCAATTTCTCAGGTTAGGTTAGCCAAAACAATCTCATAACCGATTCGCGTCGAGCATGTCCATTCTCACTGACAACGAACAGACTAAAATGTGAGAAAGTTCCTGTTTTTCCATTCTCACTGACAAAAAAAACATAAAAACAGACATAAATGTGAGAAAGTTCCTGTTATTCAAATTCTCACTGACAAAAAACCATAAATCCATAACCATCCATGAAAAAACATAAAATAAATAGACCAACACACATAACCATCCATGAAAACAGACATAAAAGTGACAAAATTCCCTGTCTTTTCCAAGTGAGAAAAATTCCTGTTTTTTTTCATTTTCAGTGAGAAAAACCATAAACCCAACAACCACGTGGTACTCGTCGGAGTAGCACCCCCCTTTCTACTCTCACTGACAAAAAAAACCATATCCAAAACATCCATAAATTGCTGTACTCGTCGCTGTTTTTTTTTCATTCTCACTGACAAAAACCATAAAACATCCATAAATTGATGTTGACATCCATGAAAAACATCAAATAAATTGACCAACACACATAACCGTCCAAGAAACATCCATAAAAAGTGAGAAAATTCCTGTTTTTTTCAAGTGAGAAAAATCCTGTTTTTTTTTTCATTCTCAGTGAGAAAACCATCTCCCTAGGGGACTAACTATGCCATATATGGTGTAGGTACCGGAGTCAATAAGGCCTTTTTACTTCTCTGTCGCTTTGAAAATCGCTTAAAATATATGCTTTTTTAGTAAAGCGCGAATGACACTCGCACTGTAATTGGAGTGCAAGGGTTAGGTTAGGTTTTTGAGGTTTTAGTTGAATATTAATTTTGTTTTTGTGTAAATTATAAGTTCATTTTGGTTTCACCTTTAATAATATTTTTTTTCTATTATGTTTTTTCTCTGATTAATCATTATAACGTCTGTTATATTTTTGTTACTTTGCTTTAGATAATATATTTGCTCTTTACTTTGTTTGTTAAAAAGAACTTTTTTTTTTTATTTAATCTCTGTGCGTTTTTTTATTCATTTTTGTAATAAAAAAAAAATTAGATGCAAATTTATGCAATAGATAATGTAATAAACTATGTAATAAATCTGAACTTAATGTATTTTAATTACAATTGAAATTTAAAATTGTACATGAACTTTTAATTATAAAAAAATTTTTTGTTTTTGCAATAACAATCAACATATTAATTTCTAAATTTTCTGTACCTTTGACTGTTTAGAAAGAACAACAGAAGCTTTAATTTTGGGTACACTGTAAAATAAAAAAAGTTATGATTTTCTAACAAAAATGTTTTGCTCGAATTCAAACAAGTAAAAAAAAAATCCAAATTTTCTGTTGTAGACTTTGCTTATTGAATTCGAAAAACAAGTCACAAAAATCCAATTTTTCTGTTGGAATTTCTGACTTGCTTATTGAAATCCAACAAATTATTAAAATTATTAATCCAACAAATTATTCAACACACATTATTAGAGAAAATCTAATTTTCAACGTAAATATTAATCAACACGGCTTTCTGAACGTCAACAGTAGTTTGAACTTTCTTGAATATCATTTAAATTTTTGACTATAGGACCATTGAAAGGTTCAGTATAAGTTCAATTCAAATATTTGAATTATTGCAGAAAAAGGTGAATACTTAATTGAATTTTGAGTATAAAAAGATAGTTATAAAAATAAGGAAATATATTTTTACTTTGAAATAAGTTGAGATTACTTGTCTGCAAAATGAACACGCAGAAATTTATGTACAAAAAAATTATCTTTTAACTTTTACAATTGCTTTTTTTTAAATACATTCTTTGTGAGTTTTCTGTGTAGAAAAATTTCTTAAGATGTTACCCAAATCTTAACAGCACTAACGGTGAAAATAAATTGCTTTCTGAATTCAATTTTTTCTAATTAATAACGAAATCCTTTTGTGGGAACAACTTTTGTTTTTGCGATGAACGTCATTTTTGTAATGAGACCCAAAAAAGTGTTTAAAAAAAAATCTCAATGGATTTGCCGCTTACGCTGCATAACCAAGTAAGCAAAATGTATCAAAGGAAGAAGACGCCTGTAAAGGGTATTTCAGTCCTTTACGTAAGCGTAAAGGAACCAAAAGCTTCCGCAAAAAAGAGAATTTTCTAAAATGGTGCACATTTCAACTGGACTCAGAATTACTACACTTTAATAGCATGAATAACGTTTCAAAAACCCACGTTTGTTACAATGATTAATTAAAAAATAATAGGACATTCAGCCCAATAAGTTTTATCAAACAGTTCATAGTATTAAGCTGTAATTAAGGAGCGACTCAGCTCAATAGTAAGCGAAAACTCAAAATGGAAATTTTGATAACAATTGATAAAGAATTGGGTTTTATGCAGATTCCAAATATATAAATTTTATTACGTTTAATATTTACCCACCAAATAGGCTACAAGCCTCAGAAGAAAAAGGGTTTTTTGATAGATTAAGGGGATTTGAAAAAAAAGAAAAAAGCAGAGAGCCTGATTTTCGAAAAAGGGAGAAACACCCCCCAAAAGATAATGAATCTTGGTGTAAAATCAGACCTTCAGATTCAGCGTATTAGAAAAATGTTATGAGGGGGTCTCGATCTTCCGTCTGCTTCAAATGTGGAATTGTATGTTTTTGCCAGAGAAGACAGATCACGGATGTTTTTTTTTATTTGCTCTAGTTTTCTTTTTTTAAGAGACCGTAAAGATTGGAGGGCAACTAAACCTCCTCCCATGACCTAGTTTGTCTCTTATTTTTTTTCGAATGTTATGATTTTGAAATTTTAAATTTGACAAAAAAAAATCATCTTCCAACAACGGCAACCGTTAGCACAGAAGTAGATTTAATGATAAGACCTGCGACGGAGCGACGATTTTCTGCCATAGCGGGTATCAGATCAGAGAGAGAGAGAGAGAGAGAGAGAAGAGGGGGTAGGGAGAGAGAGAGGGGCAGTTTGACAGTGCACTGGGAAAGTCTGATTCTGATGGTAAGTAGGTAAGTATTTAGTTTAGTTATTAATATGTGATAAACTTGTGTCTTATGTTTCCCAAAATATTTAAGATAGTGTATTTTTATAAAATAAAAAAGTTTTTTTGGTTCTAATGTAGTGGCTTGCCCCGCCTGAAGGAAACAGTATTAAAATTCTCAAAAATAATAAGTTTAAAAAAAAAAATACCTTCTTACACAATTTCTAACAGCAGGTGAGTTTACTTTATAACCCCCCCCCCGCCCCCCCCCCCCTAATGCTTAAACAATTAGTTTAAGCATTAATTTTTTGCTAAATTAGATATTGAGATTTCCAGGAATTAAAAGCTAATCGTACATGAAACCCTCAGTTTTCATTTGCTTTTTCCAGTCATCCAGGGCCGGAGCGACTAAGTGCAGTGCCCGATTGGAATTTTTTTTTTTTTTGCGGGGTCCCCTCTATATATTAAATTTTTTACAAGTAAACTTCAAAATCCGGAGCATATATATATATATATATTATATATATTTATATATATATATTATATATATAAGACCCCTATATATATATATTATATAGATATATTAATATTATATATATATATATATATATATCTATAAATATATATATATAATATATATATATTATATATATATATATATATATATATAATATCTATATATATATATATATATATATATATATATATCTATATAGATATGTATATATATATATATATATGTATATACTATATCTATATATATATATATATATATATATATATATAGGGTATATAATATATATTATATATATATATATATATATATATATATATATATATATATGTATATATATATATATATATATATATATATATTATATATATATATATATACTATATATATAGTATATATATATATATATATATATATATATATATATATATAATATATAAATATATAATATCTATACTTTTTTTTGCGGGATAAGGAAGGACTCCACAGTGAATCCATACAGAGTTGAAGGGCCCTAATGACTTGTAAATAACAGTTCCGTAAGTTTACGGCATCTTTATAGGTCTTTACTTTTCGTTTTACGCCACAGTTAGTTAGCATCGAAGATTGTAATGGTGCTGTTATTCCAACATAATATTTTTTTTTTTTTTTCTTCTGCACTTTCATTTTTTTTGACTCGTTCTGATTCCCGCTGTCCTTTAACGGCAGAGTTTTGTTCTTCACTATCAATTTTTTACACTTTTCTGATACTCGCTTTAGCGTGTCTCCTAACCATTACAATTCTTTTTGTTCTTTCGTTTCGTTTTTGACACGTTCTGTTCTTGTGTTTCTCGCTGCTGATTATCTTCTAACTGCAAATTTCTTTATTCTCACGGTCGTATATGTGAGTTCTAACCACAAATTTATCTGTTCTTCATTTTCATTTTGATTCGTTCTGATCCTCGTTTTCCGCCCATATGTCTTGTAACCGCATATTTTTTATGCCTTCAATTTTCGTTTTTGACTTGTTCTTATTGTCAGTTTCGTTGATATTCTAACTACATATCTCTTCCATCCTTATTTCGTTTATCGTTGCTTTGGACATTTTTCAGTGCCTTTTGCCTTAGCTGCTTGGATTGGTCTTGTCACTTTTGATGGTCTAGGTTGTTCATTACCACCAGTCATACATTTATATTTCTCAGGTCGTTCTCTGGATCTTGTCTTATTTCATGGTCCAGTTTTGTTCATTTTGAGCTTACGGTGTTGTCCTCTTTTCTTCTTTTCGTGCTCATTTTCTGCTACCACTACCTTACCCGCGCCCCCTTTACGTTTGTGTCCACGGTAGATATTATGAAAAAAATTCCTTTTGAAATTTACATCAGCGAATACGGGCTACATGAATGTACATATTTCTAAAAACGGTTTAAAACGGAATGCTTCTAAAACGGTTTTTTTAAAAAATCTTTTTCCTTGTGTCTTCTTTTAATCAACATAATTGCTTAACTATTTATTCTATCCTGATTATTTTTGATATCAGGTAGTTTTTTACTGGTTTAAGCCTGGAAAATTAGGTCTCTCTCCAGAAGCACGCTTACTGGGAATTGTTAATAACATTCAACAATTTCGAAAATCAAATTGTTCATTTTGATGGCAGCGCTGGGCCCTTCAAACGTGGGGCCCGATGCCCTGCAGTCATCTCGATTTTTTTATAGAGGTTTTATTTCATGCTATTGGCAGTAGCTTAACTCTTATGTGTAGTTATTTCCAAGTTCGTTCTAAATTCGACTCGAGGTATGGTTTTAATGAGATCTGATGAGTAAGTCAAATGTAGTAAGAAAAGACCGGATTCGTGGCATTGTTATTGGCAACCGTTCAGCTCTGGAGGTATACTAGGTGAATTCACTCTGAACATTTACCGTTGAAAATTCTATATGTGGAAAATTCCCCCTTTCCCGTACACGGAAAGCTTCAGCCGCAAAAAAAATATTTTAAATTTTTTCACCAAAACCTCCTCCGCCCCCCCCAACCATCTTACGAAATTACAAATTCTCAGTTTAATAAGTACCTCTGGGGTGGATTTCCTACCTTAGCAATTTAGTTCATAATTATTTTTTTTTTTGTCCTAAGGAATAGACACAAAGTATTATCTAAATTACTTTACGTTATTGGGTTCCTGAACACTGAAAATTAGCGACTTGTAAGTGGCTCCTACTAAGTACCACCTTGTATGTATAGGCACATATAGAGCCGTCTCTAGAGTTGAGTGTCGACCAGGCAAAATTTTATTACGCCCTTTCCAACTCAAATATTAGCAAAAAAGGCCAAAATCAAAATGAAATATCTGATCAAAGTGGACTCCCCAAGTCCCTCTCATGCCATGGAGCCTGAAGCTACTGCCCCGCCCCCTTTAAACGTCTCTGGGCGCAGTTCCCATAACCCTAAGAATATTAATGGCATTTTCGTGGTGTATAATTGCACAATATATAGTACGCACCCTAGGTAAGCGTTATATGTTTTTCTGACCATTTGCACCTCCTTACAACGAACACACAAGCTTTTTAGATACCGTTAGATGTATTTGCTATAAAAAGTGGTAACATGCACAATTTACACACCTTCTCCAACGGGATGGAGGAAGTCATGTCGCCCCAGAGTCAGAGTATTAACCTCTGACTAATTTCGAATAAATGGCTTATGAAAATTCAAATTGTCAGGAGGGGGAAAACACGAGAGGGCATTTAGAAAGGGCGTGACAAGGGGCTAACATTGTCATTCAATTACTTTTGGCTCTGTAAAAGAGCAACAGGATTTATCATTCAGTAGCATACTAGACTTGTTCTCCCAGAAACGTTCCCTTACAAAAATTACTCGCAACGGAAAATTCTACCTATAGGCTTCTCAAAAATAAAATACTACCGAACAACTACCCCTTCCCCTCGGAATATTACCCCACCTGTGAAATGTAGCTGCCAAAGAGAATTCCACGCAAAAAAGGTAATATTGAAATATTTCTACTTGTATTCTCAAAATTTAGGAAGAAAAAACATGGTTCAGTCCATTTCAAATTTTTTCATTGTACCCGTATAAATTAATAAATAAAAATTAGCAGAATTTCTCTGATTTGAACTTGAATTTTAATCGAACATAAAAATGCCCCCGAGGCATAACTTACAACCCTTGCCCATGGGCTCTAGGGGGATTGTGTTCCACCCTAAAGGGCATTGCTATATGATTTTTGGACTATTGGTAACAAAATGGCTATCTCATACAATTTCAATTGAATGTGTTTCGGGAAAAGACGACGTCAGGGAGGGATGCTAGTTTGCTCTCCATCATGTTTGACTCTAAAAGGAAACTAGAAACTATACATTTCCAATCAAATGAACCCCTTCTAAAGTTCAAAACGACCACGCCTTTCCTAAGAAACTTATATGCCCTGGGGCCACAGACATCTTGAATTTTAATCGAACATAAAAAATGCCCCGAGGCATAACTGACAACCCCTTTGCCCATGGGCTCTAGGGGATTGTGTCCACCCTAAGGGCTAATTGCTATATGATTTTTGACTATTGGTAACAAAAATGGCTCATCTCACAATTTCAATTGAATGTGTTTTCGGGAAAAGACGACGCTCAGGGGAGGGGATGATAGTGCTCTCCATCAGGTTTGACTCTTAAACGGAAACTAGAACTATTACATTTCACATCAAATGAACCCTTCCCTAAAGTTCAAACGACCAACGCCTTTTCCTAAGAACTTATATGCCCTGGGGCATAAACTGACGACCCTAACCCGCAGACTCTGGGGGATTCTGGCCAAAACCAAAGGCCTTATTATAATGATCTTGGGGACCACTCTTGAATCACTCGGCTATTTCAAAATTTCTATTGGATGCATTAGCACCAAAAAAGGAGTAAAAACAAATACGACGTGATCGGCTGCCCCTCCGATAACTTTGAGTCAAAAGAAGTGCTTGCTGTGGCTATGGAACCCAGGATTTATGCGGGAATATGTTCGAGCTTTCTCACGAGAGCGTCTCCAAGACGCTACCAAAATGCTTATAAGGTCAAGGATTGGGCTCTGGCCTCTTAGATTCCTAATGTTTCAATCCCTGTTACAAAAAAAAAAATCAAATGACGTAATTCCAGACCTTTCAACTACAAGGAAAAAAATGGCTAACTCAAAATGTTTATTAGATGTGTTTTGGAATTGATCGGCGTGGATGGAGGGGGGGGGGGGGTTGTCGCCTCCAATCACTTTTGACTAATAACAAAGGGCCCTAGTCCTTTCAGTTTCCATTTAATGAACCTTTTTTCGAAGTTCGCTACGACAACAATATGGCGCATCTCAAATTCTATCAAATGCATTTCGGGAATATAGGTGGTTTAGGTGTGTGTGGAGGGGGGGGGGTCCACCCGGTGATCACCCTTAGTATTAAAAAGGACACTAGGACATTCCTGATTAACCCATCCAAGGAGAGCTCTCTCTGAAGTGTGTACGATCCACACTTTCTACATAAACCCTTATATACTCCCAAGCCTTAACTTTTAAAACCAAGACCTTGCCATGAGGTTGTGGGGAGCTTTCATACCTCAAAGGGACATAATTTCTGGAACTTTTTACGCTGAAACCAAACTTACCTATCTCAAAATTTTGACTTGGGGCTTGTTTCGGGGTAAATGACGGATGTGGGAGGGGGTTGTGGCTGCCCTCCCCATCACTTTCGTTTCGACTATTTAAAAGTGGGCAACTAAGCTCTTATTTTAACTTCCAAGCGAATGAGCCCTTTTCGAAGTTCTAACGGCAACTCTTTCTATACGAAGGGCCACTGGTCTAAAAAAAAAAGAAATACATTTTGGCTAGCATCGCTCTTTTACTTATAGCAGCGCTATTGTATACCAGCCTTATGAAACCCAGGATTTATGCTGGAACAGTCCGAGTGGTGTCAAGACGCCTACAAACTGCGGAGTGTCTCCAAGACGCTACAATGCTCTATTTAGGTCCGAGGATGGCTATGGTGCCTTTAGACTAACTCCTAATGCTGATAGCCAATGTGGAAAAAAATACACAAGGAATGGGAGAAGAAACGAAAATGTATAGTACGAAGAAATTGAACACTTTTTAAAAAGAATGAAGCTATTAAAAAAAGGTAAATTCCGTAAAGAATGTCTTTAAAATCGCTATAGCATTCGTAACTAAAGAAGTTATTTTGGGAACCAATGACTTTCAAACAGTTCGTGGTAACGAATGCAATGTAAGGAGCGCACTCGGGATCAATAGAAAACCAGAAACTCTAAAAAAACGGAATTTTGATACGAAGACGGATACATCAAAAGAATCAGGATTTTACTGCTGATATATCAAATATATAGCCCTCCTCAAAACGCCTTCGCTTTTCCATCACGGCTAAATTTTTTGACTCTGTCTCACAAACTTTATTTTTTTAATTAAAACATTACAAAAAAAGTAGCGTAAAGAGCGAGGGGTTGAGGAAGGAACAGTCCTTTCATATACGGAAATAATTTCTGTCGTTTTAAGTTTTAAATGTCCGCTCCTTACTTTCAGTTCAGTGAAATAAAAAAAAGAAAAATTAATTAATGAAAACCAAGGACAAACTAAAAACATTAAAAATTTCAATTCAGTTCCCTTGTCATGAAAACTGTCTCGGGCCTTACTTATTATACTAAAGGCATATTAAACAGTGAAAATTCAGCTAGCTCTAAGATTCAACCTAACGGTGAGATTCATTCCTAATAAAAATTTAGGTAAATTCTCGAGCTAGCAAGAGCCAGTTTTATAGTTTTTTTCCGGTTAATTAGCGAAGGAACGACAGGCCAATTACGTAAGCTTCAATCATATAGACATATATATTATATATTATATATATATAATATAATATATATATATAAATATTATATTATATATATATTATATATATAGTATAGATATATATATAGTATATATATATAGATATATATATCTATATAATTATGATACATATCTATAGATATATATATAGAGATCTATTATATATATATAATATATAATAGATATCATATATATATAATATAGCTATATATATATATAGATATATATATATATAGGAGTATGAATGAATGACTAAATCTTCATATCTGACTATATATGGAGGACTATATCGGACTATATGATTTTATGTCATATCTGTCATAATTCTTCATATGAATGACTATTAAAAAAGGGGCAGTCGCCCTCTTCAGTTTCGTAAATACGAATGAGACCCTTTTCGAAAAGTTTCTTCTGCGACAAAAAATGACGCATCTAAAAATTTATATTAGATAAAATTTTCGGGGAATGTGCCGAGGATCACCTCCTAATTCGTGTGGTGTGGGGGGGATTGCATGCGCCCCCTGCGGTCACTTTGAATCTGAAAAAGGACCACTAGAAAAAAAATTCGCATTAGTTCCATCCAGTCCAATGAACTCCCCGCTCCAAAGTTCCTACGACAATCTTTTTCATATAAAAACCTAACATGTGCCCCCAGGGCAAAACTTACAACCATTGCCTCATAGTGGCGTGCTCTTGTCTTTCTATTTTTTTTGTTTGTTGGTTTTTTTGTTTGGGTCTGACTTCTCGATCAACCCGGTGCTATTAAAAAGGGCACCTAGCCCTTTAAATTCTTCATTTGAAATGAGACCCTTTTTAAAGTTACTAACTTTTACTACGACATTTCTTTCGATACGAAGTGACCTGAGTCTAAGAACAAAAAAAAATACAGTTGTGCCTATGGAAGAAGTCACGCTCTCAGTAAAAAAAAAAGAAAGAAAAAAAAATAAGCACATGTTTGCCTTAAAATAAACCAAAACGCTTTTTCTACATAGATTTTGAATTAAAAAGCAATTGCTTTTTAGAATTTTCTTGGAAATATACAAACGTGACAACTTTAAAATAAAGACTCGGGAGGATAACAGAGCTAAGGGATAAATGATTTGGTGGAAACTGCTTCGGTGTTTTCCCAGAATAACTAAGGCACCATTTTGTTTATTTATCCAGTTTCTGTTCCCCTCTAGAATGATTGAAAGAACCAACACAGTGCATGTTAAGTAAGAGACCAAATAAATACAAAAAATACAACAGAGGTGTGATTTAAGTTCAATTTATTGCACACGGCAATCCTAGCCACAATCAAAGATCTTCTGGATCGCTTTTCTATTATAATGAGATGAGAACCTTTGAGAAAGGAAATAATTATTAGAATCCGCAGAAAACGGAGTAATAGAAAGAACAATGTCACCAAAAAAAAACATTCAACATGTTTGAAAGCACTCACGGAAATACCGCAAAAAAATGCTAAATCAATGGAGGAGCGTCGCATGTGCCAATTTTGTAAACAAAATTTGGAAATTGAAGTAATACCATTCAAATTCTGTTTGTTATCTTTTTGTGTTGACGGAATTTAAGCTTTACGTAAAGTGATTAAAAAAACATTATATGAAGCTGAAGCTAAGACTAAAGAGGACTTTGAAATCAGTTTTAATATGGCTAGGTAAAATGATAAAGATATTTTTTAACTACGAGATATTTTCTACTACTCGTATATATCAAGTGAAACAGGGTAATATAAGATTTTATGTTCGAAAAATTTCTTTCGCTAAGCAAACGACTGCGAAAATTGCACGTATCATGAGAAATATGTACGAAATACAGAAAATCGTAAAATGGGCACTAATTTTGAGATGCAATACTAAAAAAAACCAAGTAAAAAAAAAAACAATACTAGTTACTACTAAACTGTAGCAAATTTAATAACACACAAAACCAAAGAGGGCTTTTAGTAAAAATTATTAAAAGTATAGGGCATACAACCAAATCGATAAGAAATGAAAAATATGCCCAGAATTGCCAAACACTTAATACAAAGCAAAACTGAAAATGACAGCATACAGAGTCCCAAGGCAAGGGGGGTTAAAGATTAAAGTGAAAGAAAAAAGCTTCAAAATAGAATTACACAGAAAACGAAAAACCCGACATATAATGCTCTTTTTCATGCCTTCTAATTTGTTTTTGGAATCACCTATTCATAAATGTTGAAAAGTTCTTTCTTGAATATTCTTGTGCTTATAAACGGTCTGATGTTTTAAATTCTAATTTAAGTTCGTGTGTGTTATTTTTTTTTCTTTCAATTTTTTTTCTACTACGTCCATATTTTCTGTGAATCTTAATGGGTGAGTAAAAGTTATATATATGTTACCGTGAATGCCCGAAATTGGTGAATGGCGACATTCAGTGGTGAATGTCCAAAAAACTTTTTTTTTCCCTCCTTGAATTATTTAGCGCTTCCAGTCACTTTACTTTTTCATTTTTTATGCAAGGTTTGAATAAGGTGACGTTATTTTAGGTTTTAGGCCCATTTTCCTTTTTTCCGGATTTAATGGCCTAATTGAACCCTAACCTTAACTTTTTACCTCAAACTTCATCGGAACTAGACTGAAAAAGCTGATTCGAAGCTAGTTGAAATCCAAGCAGAGAAAAAAAGGAATTTTGAACATTCAACATTTCAAATACGCTATAGCGTTCTATAGTAATAAGACCATACGGCTCCAGTGTTTTATTCATTTGTTATTAATTTTTTTCCCCAGAGGCACATTCATTTTGAAAGTCTATAAACTTCACAAAGGCGGCTCATCCATTCGATTTGAAATCCAGAGTTCTAGTGCCCTTTTTTTAAGAGTCAAAGCAGGTCGGAGGGCAAGCTAGCCCCCCCCACCCCCCATGCTCTTTTTTTTCCCCAAATGCATCCGAAACAAAAATATTTAAAGGTAGGGCGTTTTGTTAAAATATTTCAGAGATCATATAACAAAACCGCGGGTCGACACAAGCCCCCAGTGCCGGGGGCAGGCGTTGTAAAAGTTATGTTTTGGCCCCTGGGGGTAATTGGTTCTTATACAAATCTTATAGAAGGGATTTCTCGTAAAAACTTCAGAGAGAGGCTCATTTAATTGGAAAAAACGAAAAGTTCCTACTTTCCAATTTTTGTA
>JAPEVW010000338.1:113498-155127 GCA_027921565.1 Artemia sinica
TATATTTTCTATAATAGAAGCTTTAAAAATGTTTAACGACGTTTGCAGCTACTAATTTAATCACACAAACCCTTTCCCCAGGGATGGGAGGAGGATTTCAAACCCCGAAAACCAGTAGCCTTTTCGACATTTGGAAGATTTTGAATCCAAAATAGCTAACTCCTCCGAGAGCCCTCCGATTAATTTTTGAGACTCTTAAAAAGGGTTACTACAAAACTTTTTCAGGTCCGCAATCAAATGAACCCTCTCTGAAAGTTTTTCTGAGGGCATCCCTTCCATAAGGAAGCCATATATGCCACGCACTTGTGTTCGACACGGAGAGTTTTTGTTATCTGACTTCTTTTTACTATTTTTAAAAAAATAGCTATCTCAAAATTTTTACCTGATGTACTTGTGGAAATACAAAGGGTCTGTGGGGCGGGGGGGGGGGGGGAAGGCTATTTGCCCTTCTGATCTCTTTTTTACTCTTAAAAAGTTGAACAAGAAATTTTCACTTCTCCAAATAAATTAGTCCTCTCTTGAAGTATATACGAGCAATGTGTTCCATAAGAAAACCATATATGCACCGAGGCGCATCACACTTAAAACGCCTGCCCCCGCGCGCTGGGGGTTGTGTCAACACCTGGAGTTTTTTGTTATCTATCCATTTAATTTTTTTACAAAAATGGGCTATTTAAAAAATTTTGTATTTGATACATTTGGGGAAAAGAGCGGGGAGCGAAGGGGGGGGGGGCTAGTTTGCCTTCCGATCTCTTTGAATCTAGAAAAAGGGAACTCGACACTTTCACTTCAAGCAAAAAGAAGCCTCTCTCTTAAGTTTTTAAACGAGCATCCCTCCTATAAGAAACACCATTATGTACCCCCAGGGCATAACTTTACAAAGGCCTTGCATACGGGACAGCCTTGGTGGGGGGGTGGTGTTGGTCGGACCCCACAAGAAATTTTTTTAATCTGACCGTTAATGATTTTTTAAACAAAAATGAGTGATATCTTAACATTTTTAATTCTGAATGCATTTGGGCGGGGGGGATGTCCTAGGGGGAGGGGGTCAGGGCTAAGCTACCCTCCGATTAATTTTCACTTATATAACACATTTGAACTAGAAACTTTCAATTTCCAGTTTAAAATGAGCCCTTTCTTGAAGGATTATCGAAACATCCCGTCCCATAAGGAAACCCTTATTATGCCACCCAGGGTATAACTTACAAAAACGCCATGGCCCCTGGGGCATGGGACGTTTTGTCGACATCAGGGAGTTTTTGTCGGACATCCAGAGTTTTGTTATACGGAACCTTCTGAAGGCCTATATTTTCAACACAAAATGGCTATCTCAAAATTTTTTGTCTGCCGTTATTGGGGAGGAGACCACGGGTCTTCCGTGGAGGGGGGGGGCTAGCTGTCACCGCAAATGGTCTGTGCTTCTACAAAATTGAAGTAGAACTTTCGTTTTCCAATTAAATGGAGGCCCTCTCTGAAGGTTAGTAGACGAGGCAATCAGCTTCTATTAAGAACCTCATATTGTGAGATCCCCAGGAAAACATAAAACTTACCAAACCGCTCGCTCCCGGGCACTGGTGGCTGCTTGTGGTCGGACCCGCGCGGTTTTGTTATATGATCTTCTGACAACTATTTTTAAAACAAAATGCCTTTACTTTAAATTGTTTGTTCGGTATGCATTTTGGGGAATAAAAAGAGCTAATTGGTAGGGGGGCTTTAGTTGCCCTCCGACTGCTTTTTGCTACTCTTAAAAAAAGGCCACTAGAAACTTATGGATTTCAAATCCGAAATGAGCCGCTTCTTGAAGTTATATACGGACATTCCCAAAATGAAGAGGTGCCTCTGGTGAAAAATAAATTAATAACACAAATAAATTAAAAACACTGGAGCCGTATGGTTCCTTTAATATAGGCAAACGATCATGTAGCGTGTTGAATGTTGAATGTTTCAAAATTCCTTTGTCTCTGCTGTGGATTCAAAACTAGCACGTTGCGAATCCAAGCTTTTTCAGTTCTGATGCAAGCGTGATGGTAAAAGTTAAGGGGTATAGGTTAAATTAGGGCCATAAAATCTCGGGTAAGATGGGCTAAAATAAACCTAACATGAAACCTGTTCACCTTCAACACTCTTTGCATAAAAACAGAAATAAGTGTGACTGGGAAGCCGCTAACTAAATTCATAGGAGAAAAAAAAGGTTTTTTGGACATTCACCACTTGAATGTCGACATTCAACACAATTGTCGGGCATTCACTGGTAAAACATATATATATAACTTTACTACACAAATAAGTATGTTCTACAGAAAAAAAATATTGGACTGTAGGTAGAAAAAACATTGTAAAGATAAAAAATAACACACACGAAATCTTAAACTTCGCATTTAAAATCAAAGACGTTTATACGCAGAACGTTAATATTCAAGAAAGAACTGTCAATCATTTTATGAATATGGTGATTTCTAAACCAATAATAGGCAGCCATGAAAAAGAGCACTATTATGATGTCGGTTTTTTGTTTGTGGTAATTCTATTTTGAAGTTTTTTCATTTCACACTTAATCTTTTAACCCCCTTGGACTCTGTATTTGTATGCTGTCATGTATGAGTGTTGCTTTTGTTTTAAGTTTGGCCAATTTATGGCAGATTTGTCATGTTACTTATCGATTTGGTGGATGCCTATACACTTTTAATAAATTTCTGACTAAAAAGCCCCGGCTTTTTGTGGTTATTATAAATTTGCTCCATGCTTTAGGTTAGTAACTCGTATTGTTTTTTTTTTTACCCGGACCTTCATTGCGTTTGTGGTTATTCTTGGCCATTCAAAAATTAGTGCACATTTTACAATTTTCTGTATTTCGTTACATATTTTCATGATACGTGGCTAATTTTCGCTAGTGTTTGCTCGCGAAAGAAATTCTAGAATACGATTATAAAACTCTAGTATTGATCCCTGTGTGTCAACTTGATATACGAGTAGAAAAAATATCTCGTAGTTGAGGGAAAAAATTATTCTTATCATTTTACCCTAAGCCATAAAACTGATCATATATTCCCTCTTTTAGTCTAGACTGTAGCTCCATATGTAAAGTTTTTCATACTTGCGTAAGCTAAATTCCGAACAAAAAAGAATAGCAAACCAGATTGAATGGTTATTACTTTCAATATGTTCCTAATTTTGTAAACATGGGCATATATTGCGACGCTGCCATGCATGACTAGCGGTATTTACCGTAGCAGTGCATTTCAAACATTTGAAGTTCGTGTGATCATGTTATTTTCTCTATTACTGCAGTTTCTCGGATGTCCTAATAATTATTTCTTTCTCAAAGGTTTCTCTTCATTAAATTGTAGAAAGCGATGGTCCAGACGCACTCTTTTGATTGTGGATTAGGATGCCACTGTCTGGCAATAAAATTTGAAACTACCATCCACACCTCTGTTTGGGATTTTATTTGTTTTACACATGCAATGTGTTGGGTCTTCCATCATTCTAGAGGGCGAGAGGAAACTTGGGACTAAAATAAATAAATTGGTTTGCCTTAGTTTATTCTGAAAAAACACCGAAAGCTAGATTTCCCCAAAATGTGATATGTTTATCCACCTTAGGCTCTGTTATCCCGAGAGTCTTTAAAGTTGTCAGTTTGGTATATATTGTTCCAAAGAAAAGTCTAAAAACGCATTGCTTTTAATTCATATTATATATCTATGTAGAAAAAGCGTTATTTAAGCAAATGTGCTATATTTCTTTTCTTTTTTTTTAACTGAGAGCGTGACCTTCTTCATATGGCTACAATGTATTTTTTTTGTTATTATTGTCAGACCATGTGGCACTTCGTTATCAGAAGGAAATGTCGTAGTAACTGTTTAAATAAAGGGCTCATTCAAATGGCACAAAATGTGATAAGGGCTAGCCCTTTTTAATAGTCGGAAATTGATAGGAGAGCAACCACATACCCCTTAGTAGCAATTGGTTGTAAGTTTTGCCCTGGGGGCATGTTAGGTTTTTATAGAAAAGATGGTAGTAGGAGATTTAGGAGGGCTGGTTTCATCTGGGACTGATCGGACTAATGAGATATTGTTCTTAGTGTCCTTTTCAGATTCAAAGTGACCGCAGGCGCGTGTATGAATCCTCCCCCCCCACACACACACCTCGCTACAGTTCCCGAATTTATCTAATATAAAATTTTAGATGGGCATTTGTTGTCGCAGAAACTCGAAAATGGCTCATTCGATTAGAAAACTGAAAGGGCGACTGCCCTTTTTAATAGTCATTCATATGAAGAATTATGACAGATATGACATAAATATATAGTCAGATATAGTCATCCATATATAGTCAGATATGAAAGATTTAGTCATTCATTCA
Organism: Artemia sinica; assembly: GCA_027921565.1. Taxonomy (NCBI): domain Eukaryota; kingdom Metazoa; phylum Arthropoda; class Branchiopoda; order Anostraca; family Artemiidae; genus Artemia; species Artemia sinica. The sequence continues at coordinate 117,861 of JAPEVW010000338.1, forward strand.
TATATATATATATATATATATGATATATTTGATATATATATATATATATAGATATAAGTATATATATCATATATAGATATATATATATATATATATATATATATTATATATATATATATATATATCTATAGATATAATATATATATATATTATATAATATATATATTTATATATATATATATATATATATATTATATATTATATATATATATATATCTATATATTATATATATAATATGTATATATATATATATATATATATATATATGTATATATGATTGAAGCTTCGTAATGGCTGGTCTTAGCTATTTACCGGAAAAATATAAACTGCTCTTGCTAGCTCGAGAATTTACCTAAATTTTATTAGGAATGAATCCACCGTTAGGTGAATCTAGAGCTAGCTGAATTTCACTGTTAATATGCCTTTAGTATAATAATAAGCACGAGACAGTTTCCTTGACAAGGGAAACTGAATTGAAATTTTTAAATGTTTAATTTGTCCGTGTTCTCATAATTAATTTTTTTTTTAACTGAAAGTAAGGAGCGACATTAAAACTTAAAACGAACAGAAATTATTCCGTATATGAAAGGAGCTGTTCCCTCCTCAACCCCTCGCTCTTTACGCTAAATTTTTTAATGTTTAAAAAATAAATTTGTTGAGACAGAGTCAAAAATTTAGCGTAAAAAGCGAGGCGTTGAGGAGGGTATATTTGAATCAGCATAAGAATCTGATTCTTTTTGATGTATCTATGGTATCAAAATTCCGTTTTTTTAGAGTTTCGGTTTCTATTGAGCCGGGTCGCTCCTTACTTGCAATTCGTTACCACGAACTGTTTGAAAAGTAATTGGTGCCCAAAATAACTTCTTATTTACGAATTCTATACGATTTTAAAGAATTCTTTTACGAATTTACCTTTTTTAGCTTCATTCTTTAAAAGTGTTAATTTCTTCGGTACTAACATTTTCGTTTCTCCCATTCCTTGTGTAATTTTTTTCCCATTGGCATCAGCATTAGGAGTCTAAAGGCCAGAGCCATCCTTGACCTAATAAGCATTTTGTAGCGTCTTGAGACACTCCGCATTTTTGTAGCGTCTTGACACACTCGAACATGTTCCACATAATCCTGGGTTTCATAGGCGGTACAATAGCGCTGCCTAAGTAAAGAGCGATGCGAGCAAAATGTATTTTTTTTTTAGACCAGGGCCCTTCGAATCGTATAGAAAGAGTTGCCGTAGAAGAAACTTCGAAAAAGGGCTCATTCGATTGGAAGTTAAAAGAGCTAGTGCCCTTTTAAATAGTCGAAAGTGATGGGAGGGCAGCCACACCCCCTCCCACATCCATCATTTATCCAAACAAGCCCAGTCAAAAATTTTGAGATAGGTATTTTGGTTCAGCGTAAAAAAGTTCCAGAAATTATGTCTTTGAGGATGAAAGCTCCCCACAACCCTCAGGGCAAGGGTTTTAAGTTATGCCTTGGGAGTAGTATAAGGTTTATGTAGAAAGGGTGATCGTACAGACTTCAGAGAGAGCTCATTGGATGGGTAATCAGAAGGTCTAGTGTCCTTTTTAATATTAAGGGTGATCACCGGGTGGACCCCCCCCCCCCCACACCACACCACACACCTCCTATTTCCCGAAATGCAGTTGATAGAAATTTGAGATGGCCATTGTTGTCGTACGTAGAAACTTCGAAAAAGTTTCATTAAATTGGAAACTGAAAAGGACTAGGGCCCTTTGTATTAGTCCAAAAGTGATTGGAGGGCGACAAGCCCCCCCCCCCCCCCCCCCCCCATCCACGACCGATCAATTCCAAAAACACATCTAATAAAAATTTTGAGTTAGCTATTTTTTTTTGCAGTGTAGTTGAAAGGTCTGGAAAATTACGTCATTGATTTTTTTTTTTTTTTTAACAGGGATATGAACATTAGGAAGCTAAAGGCCAGAGCCATCCTTGACCTAATAAGCATTTTGTAGCGTCTTGAGACGCTCCGTGAGAAAGCTCGAAACATATTCCGCATAATCCTGGGTTCCATCAGCCAGCAAGCACTTCTTTTGACTCAAAGTGATCGGAGGGCAGCCGATCACGTCGTCGTTTTGTGCAAATGCATCCAATAGAAATTTTGAAATAGCCATTGATTCAAAAATAGTCCAAGATCATATAATAAGGCCTTGGGGTTGACAGAATCCCCCAGAGTTTGGGTTAAGGGTCGTAAGTTATGCCCCAGGGCATATAAGTTCTTAGGAAAGGCTGGTCGTTTTTGAACTTTAGAAGGGGTTCATTTGATTGGAAATGTATAGTTCTAGTTTCCTTTTAAGAGTCAAAACATGATGGAGAGCAACTATCATCCCCTCCCTGACGTCGTCTTTTCCCGAAACACATTCAATTGAAATTGTGAGATAGCCATTTTGTTACCAATAGTCCAAAAATCATAGCAGCAATGCTTCGTCCTTAGGTGGACACAATCCCTAGAGCCCAGGGGCAAGGGTTGTAAGTTTGCCTCGGGGCATTTTATGTTCGATTAAAAATTCAAGTTCAATCAGAGAGAAATTCTGCTAAGTTTATTTATTAATTTATACGGGTACAATGAAAAAATTTGAAAATGGACTGAACCATGTTTTCTTCCTAATTTTGGAATACAAGTAGAATATTTCAAATATACCTTTTTTTGCGTGGGAATTCTCTTTGGCAGCTCATTTCACAGGTGGGGTAATATTCCGAGGGGAAGGGGTAGTTTTCGGTAGTATTTTGTTTTTGAGAAGCCTATAGGGGTAGAATTTTCCGTGCGAGTAATTTTTGTAAGGGAAAGTTTCTGGGTAGAACAAGTCTAGTATGCTACAGAATTGATTAAAATCCTGTTGCTCTTTTACAGAGCCAAAAGTAATTGAATGACAATTAGCCCCTTGTCACGCCCTTTCTAAATGCTCTCTCGTTTCCCCCTCCTGACAAATTTGAATTTTCATAAGCCATTTATTCAAAATTAGTCAGAAGGTAATAAAACTCTGACTCTGGGGCGACATGACTTCCTCCATCTACCGTTGGAGAAGTGTGTGTAAATTGTGCATGTTACCACTTTATTAGCAAATACATCTAACGGTATCTAAAATCTTGTGTGTTCGTTGTAAGGAGGTGCAAATGGTCAGAAAACATATAACCTATACCTAGGGGTGCGTACTAGATATTGTGCAATTATACCACGAATGCCATTGAATATTCTTAGGGTTATGGGACTGCGCCAGAGACGTTTAAAGGGGGCGGGGCAGTAGCTTCAGGCTCCAAGACATGAGAGGGGACTGGGGAGTCCCACTTTGATCAGATATTTCATTTTGATTTGCCTTTTTTGCTAATATTTGAGTTGAAAGGGGTGTAATAAATTTTTTTTTTGCCTGGTCGACACCAACTCTAGAGACGGCTCTATATGTGCCATACATACAAGGTGGTGGTACTTAGTAGGAGCCACTTAACAAGTCGCTAATGTCAGTGTTCAGGAAACAATAAAGTAATTTAGATAATACTTTTGTCTATTCCTTAGGACAAAAAAAATAATTATGAACTAAAATTGCTAAGGTAGGAAATCCACCCAGAGGTACTTATTAAACTGAGAATTGTAATTTCGTAAGATGGTTGGGGGGGGGCGGAGGTTTTGGTAGCGGGATTTTTTGCGGCTGAAGCTTTCCGTGTGGGAATTTTCACACATATAGAATTTTCAACGGTAAATGTTCAGAGTGAATTCACCTAGTATACCTCCAGAGCTGAACGGTTGTAATAACAATGCCACGAATCGGTCTTTTCTTACTACATTTGACTTGCTCATCAGATCTCATTAAAACCAATACTCGAGTCGAATTTAGAACGAACTGGAAATCACTAACATAAGAGTTAAGCTACTGCCAATAACATGAAATAAAACCTCTATAAAAATCGAGATGACTGCAGGGCATCGGGCCCACGTTTGAAGGGCCCCAGCGCTGCCATCAAAATTAACAATTGATTTTCGAAAATTGTTGAATGTTATTAACAATTCCAGTAAGCGTTGCTTCTGGAGAGAGACCATTTTCCAGCTTAAACCAATAAAAAAAAACTACCTGCTATAAAAATAATAATCAGGATAGAATAAATAGTTAAGCAATTATGTTGATTAAAGAAGACACAAGGAAAAAAGATTTTAAAACCGTTTTAGAAGCATCCGTTTTAAACCGTTTTAAAACCGTTTTTAGAAATATGTACATTCATGTGCCCGTATTCGCGATGTAAATTTCAAAAAGGAATTTTCATAATATCTAGTGGACACAAAAACGTAAATTAAGGTAAGCAAAGAAAATGAGCACGAAAAAGAAGAAAGAGGACAACACCGTAAGCTGAACAAACTGGACCATGAAATGAGACAAGATCCAGAGAACGGGACCTGAGAAATGTAAATGTATGACTGGTGGTAATGAACAACCTAGCCATCAAAAGTGACAAGACCAATCCAAGCAGCTAAGGCAAAAGGCACTGAAAAATGTCCAAAGCAACGATAAAACGAAAATAAAGATGGAAGAGATATGTAGTTAGAATATCAACGAAACTGACAATAAGAACAAGTCAAAAACGAAAATGAAGAGCATAAGAATATGCGGTTAAAAGATAACTGGCAGCGAGAATCACAGCGACACATAAACGAAAGTGAAGAACAAACAAAATAGCGGTTACAAGACATATGAAAACGAGGATCAGAAACGAATCAAAATGAAAAGAAGAACAGATAAATGTGTGGTGAGAACATATACGACCGTTGAGAATAAAGAAATTTGCAGTTAGAAGATAATCAGCAGCGAGATACACAAGAAACAGAACGTGTCAAAAATGAAACGAAAGAACAAAAGAATTGTATGGTTAGGAGACACGCTAAAGCGAGTATCAGAAAGTGTAAAAAAATGATAGTGAAGAACAAAACTCTGCCGTTAAAGGACAGTGGGAGTCAGAACGAGTCAAAAATGAAAGTGCAGAAGAAAAAAAAAATATTATGTTGGAATAACAGCACCATCACAATCTTCGATGCTAACTAAACTGTGGCGTAAAACGAAGTAAAGACCTATAAAGATGCCGTAAACTACGGAACTGTTATTTTACAAGTCATTAGGGCCCTTCAACTCTGTATGTATTCACTGTGGAGTCCTTCATTATCCCGCAAAAAAAGTATAGATATTTATATATTATATATTTATATATTATATATATGTATTATATATATATATATATATATATATATATATTATCTTTAGATATATAGATATATATATATGCTGGATTTGGAATTTTACTTAAAAATTTAATATATAGAGGGGACCCCCGCAAAAAAAAATTCCAATCGGGCACTGCTGCACTTAGTCGATCCGGCCTTGGATGACTGGAAAAGCAAATGAAAAACTGAGGGTTTCATGTACGATTAGATTAATTCCTGGAAATCTCAATATCTAATTTAGCAAAAACTTAATGCTTAAAACTAATTGTTTAAGCATTAGGGGGGGGGGGGTAAAGTAAACTCACCTGCTGTTAGAAATTGTGTAAGAAGGTATTTAAACTTTATTATTTTTGAGAATTTTATACTGTTTCCTTCAGGCGGGGCAAGCCACTACATTAGAACCAAGAAAACTTTTTTTATTTTATAAAAATACACTATCTTTAAATATTTTGGGAAACATAAGACACAAGTTATCAATATTAATAACTAAACTAAATACTTACCTACTTACCATCAGAATCAGACTTTCCCCAGTGCACTGTCAAACTGCCCCTCTCTCTCCCCCCCTCTCTCTCTCTCTCTCTCTCTCTGATCTGAATACCTGCTAGGCAAAATCGTCGCTCCGTCGCAGGTCTTATCATTAAATCTACTTCTGTGCTGTACGGTTGCAGTTGTTGGAGATGATTTTTTTGTCAAATTAATTTCAAATCATAACATTCGAAAAAAAATAAGAGACAAACTAGGTCATGGGAGGAGGTTTAGTTGCCCTCCAATCTTTACGGTCTCTTAAAAAGAAAACTAGAGCAAATAAAAAAAACATCCGTGATCTGTCTTCTGGCAAAAACATACAATTTCACATTTGAAGCAGACGGAAGATCGAGACCCCCTCAATAACATTTTCTAATACGCTGAATCTGAAGGTCTGATTTACATCAAGATTCATTATCTTTTTGGGGGGTGTTTCTCCCTTTTTCGAAAATCAGGCTCTCTGTTTTCAAAAATCCCTTAATCTATCAAAAACCTTTTTTCTTCTGAGGCTTGTAGCCTTTGGTGGGTAAATATTAAACGTAATAAAATTTATATATTTGGAATCTGCATAATAACCCAATTCTTATCAATTGTTATCAAAATTCCATTTTTGAGTTTCGCTTACTATTGAGCTGAGTCGCTCCTTAATTACAGCTTAATACTATGAACTGTTTGATAAAATTTATTGGGCTAATGTCCTATTTTTTAATTAATCATGTAACAAACGTGGGTTTTTGAAACGTATTCATGCTATTAAAGTGTAGTAATTCTGAGTCCAGTTGAAATGTGCACCATTTTAGAAAATTCTCTTTTTTGGCGGAAGCTTTTGGTTCCTTTACGCTTACGTAAAGGACTGAAATACCCTTACAGGCGTCTTCTTCCCTTTGATACATTTGCTTACTTGGTTATGCAGCGTAAGCGGCAAATCAATTGAGATTTTTTTTTTTTTTTTAAACACTTTTTGGGTTCATTACAAAAATGACGTTCATCGCAAAAACAAAAGTTGTTCCCACTAAAGGATTTTCGTTATTAATTAGAAAAAATTGAATTCAGATTGCAATTTATTTTCACCGTTAGTGCTGTTAAGATTTGGGTTACATCTTAAGAAATTTTCTACCTACAGAAACTCACAAAAGAATGTATTTAAAAAAAGCAATTGTAAAAGTTAAAGATAATTTTGTACATAAATTTCTGGCGTGTTCATTTTGCAGACAAATAATCTCAACTTATTTCAAAGTAAAGATATATTTCCTTATTTTTATAACTATCTTTTTATACTCAAAATTCAATTAGTATTCACCTTTTTCTGCAATAATTCAAATATTTGAATTGAACTTATACTGAACCTTTCAATGGTCCTATAGTCAAATTTAAAATGATATTCAAGAAAGTTCAAACTACTGTTGAAGTTCAAGCCGTGTTGATTAATATTTACGTTGAAATTAGATTTCTCTAATAATGTGTTGAATAATTGTTGGATTAATTATTTTAATAATTTGTTGGATTTCAATAAGCAAGTCAGAATTCCAACAGAAAAATTGGATTTTTTGTGACTTGTTTTCGAATTCAATAAGCAAGTCTACAACAGAAAATTTGGATTTTTTTTTTACTTGTTTGAATTCGAGCAAAACATTTTGTTAGAAATCATAACTTTTTTTTTTTATTTTACAGTGTACCAAAATTAAAGCTTCTGTTATTCTTCTAAACAGTCAAAGGTACAGAAAAAATTCAGAAATTAATATGTTGATTGTTATTGCAAAAACAGTTTTTTATTAATTAAAAGTTCATGTACAATTTAAATTTCAATTGTAATTAAAATACATTAAGTTCAGATTTATTACATAGTTTATTACATTATCTATTGCATAAATTTGCATCTAATTTTTTTTTATTACAAAAATGAATAAAAAACGCAAAGAGATTAAATAAAAAAAAGTTCTTTTTAACAAAAGTAAAGAGCGAATATATATCTAAAGCAGAGTAAAAAAAATATAACAGACGTTTATAATGATTAATCAGAAAAAACATAATAGAAAAATATTATTAAAGGTGAAACCAATAATGAACTTATAATTTACACAAAAACAAAATTAATATTCAACTAAAACTCAAAACCTAACCTAACCCCTTGCACTCCAATTACAGTGCGAGTGTCATTCGCGCTTTACTAAAAGCATATATTTTAAGCGATTTCAAAGCGACAGAGAAGTAGAAAGGCCTTATTGACTCCGGTACCTACACCATATATGGGCATAGAGTCCCTAGGGAGATGGTTTTCTCACTGAGAATGAAAAAAACAGGATTTTTCTCACTTAAAAAAACAGGAATTTTCTCACTGTTATGGATGTTTCTTTTACGGTTATGTGTGTTGGTCAATTTATTTGATGTTTTTCATGGATGTCAACATCAATTTATGGATGTTTTATGGTTTTTTGTCAGTGAGAATGAAAAAAAACAGCGACGAGTACAGCAATTTATGGATGTTTTATAGTTTTTGTCAGTGAGAATGGAGAAACAGGATTTTTCTCACTTTGATGGATGTTTTCTGGATTATTGAGTCTAACGGGACAGGGTCAATGACACTTCGTTCAAGATCAATTGATTTGTTGTTGTTGTTTGGCCAAGTGCACGCTCGGGGCGAATGTTATGATCCAGGAATAGGAAACAGGATCACGTGTTTCTGACAGATGATGTCATGATTGATTTGTCACGAAAGGGGAATTAATTTGTTGTTCTAAGGGGAATTATTGATTCACGAAAGGGGAGAGAATTTCTGAGAACTTGATTTACATAATCGCCAGGGAATTATTGATTTACGAAAAGGGGAATAAAGAAACAAGTATGGCTTCATTGATCTTAGGTCTGAGGGGTAAACGCTCTTTAGGTCAGAGAGAAAATTTAATATTCTATTTTTAAATAGGGCTTCATTGATCTTTAGTGTCAGGAATTAGAAATGACATCACTTGTTATCTTGGAATTATGCGGGAGTCTAAAGAGATAAAAATTCGATTTTTAAATACGGCTTCACTGATCTTTAAGTCGGAGAGATAAATTGATATTCTAACGAAACCTTAATAGTGTAGCTAGGAACATTTATGAGATGAAGAGATTAACGCGGGAAAGGGTTTCTTAGTAATTTGAAATGTGACAGCGCAGGGATTCCAAGAACAAAAGAACACGCTGAGATTATGTTTAGGGATTATTTGGGTGAAACTGTTTTAGACATTTTAGGGAATTATTTCGGCGAAACAGTTAGAGACATTTTAAAAGATGATTTTAGAAGATGTTTTAGAAGAGGATTTGAGTGTGGTCGTTATAATACACAAGTTCCATTTGAACAGTGTCGTGAGGTTCCCATACCCCAACCCCAAAGGGCTTCCGATCCACCTACCCCAACCCCGAAGGAAGCCCCCAGTCCCAAGGGTCCCCCGGGCTCCCCAAAGGGCCCCCGGCGCCCCAAAGGCCCCTGAGCCCCTATTTTTAATATTTTTTTTAAGGCTATATTATATCTTTTCAGAACAAGTTCCTTTCTTAATGTCATTCCTTAACCCCATTTTCACAAATTGAAGTACCAATCCTTTCACCACAACTTTACTTTATGACTTTTTGCACACCTCAGCACCAAGCAATACTTTTCAAAAGACATTTCAGAGTAAGTTCCCTTTCTTAATGTTCCCTTCTATACCCATTTTCCAACTTGAAGTACCCATCCGTTTCACACACAACTTTACTTTACAGCTTTTGGATACCTCAACACCAAGCAATACTTTTCAAAGGCATTTCAGAACAAGTTCTTTTCATAATGTCCTTCCTAAGCCCATTTTACAAGTTGAAGTTCCCATCCTTCTCACCCACAACTTTACTTTATGACTTTTTGCACACCTCAACACAAGAAATACTTTTCAAAAGGCATTTCAGAGCAAGTTCCTTTCTTAATGTTCCCTTCTAAACCCACTTTACAAGTTGAAGCATCCATCCTTTTCACCCACAACTTTACTTTACAGCTTTTTGGATACCTCAACACCAAGCAATACTTTACAAAAGACATTTCAGAGCAAGTTCCTTTCTTAATGTCACTCCTACCCCCACTTTCCAACTTGAAGTACCCATCCTTTTCACCCACTACTTTACTTTACAGCTTTTTGGATACCTCAAAACCAAGAAATACTTTTCAAAAGACATTTCAGAGCAAGTTCCTTTCTTAATGTCCCTTCTAAACCCACTTTCCAAGTTGAAGCATCCATCCTTTTCACCCACAACTTTACTTTACAGCTTTTTGGATACCTCAACACCAAGAAATACTTTTTCAAAAGACATTTCAGAGCAAGTTCCTTTCTTATGTCCCTTCTAAACCCATTTTACAAGTTGAAGCATCCATCCTTTTCACCCACAACTATACTTTAGAGCTTTTTGGATGCCTCAACACCAAGAAATACTTTTCAAAAGGCATTTCAGAGCAAGTTCCTTTCTTAATGTCCCTTCTAAACCCATTTTCCAACTTGAAGTACCCATCCTTTTCAGCCAAAACTTTACTTTACAGCTTTTTGGATATCTCAATACCAAGAAATACCCTTTCAAAAGGCATTTCAGAGCAGTTTCCTTTCTTAATGTCCCTTCTAAACCCATTTTACAACTTGAAATACCCATCCTTTTTCACCCACAACTTTACTTTACAGCTTTTCGGATACCTCAACACCAAGAAATACTTTTCAAAAGACATTTCAGAGCAAGTTCCTTTCTTAATGTCCCTTCTAAACCCATTTTCCAACTTGAAGTACCCATCCGTTTCACCCACAACTTTACTTTAAAAGCTTTTTGGATACCTCAACACCAAGCAATACTTTTCAAAGGCATTTCAGAACAAGTTTTTTTCTTAATGTCCTTCATAAACCAATTTTACAAGTTGAAGTACTTATCTTTTTCACCACAACTTTACTTTACAGCTTTTTGGATGTCTCAAACACCAAGAAATACCTTTCAAAAGGCATTTCAGAGTAAGTTCCTTTCTTACTGTACCTCCTAAACCCATTTTCCAACTTGAAGTACCCATCCGTTTCACCCACATGTTTACTTTACAGCTTTTTTGAATACCTCAACACCAAGCAATACTTTTCAAAAGACATTTCAGAGCAAGTTCCTTTCTTAATGTCCCTCCTAAACCCATTTTCCAACTTGAAATACCCATCCGTTTCACCCACATGTTTACTTTACAGCTTTTTGGATACCTCAACACCAAGCAATACTTTTCAAAGGCATTTCAGAACAAGTTCTTTTCTTAATGTCCTTCCTAAACCAATTTTACAAGTTGAAGTACTTATCTTTTTCACCACAACTTTACTTTACGACTTTTTGCATACCCCAACATCAAGCAATACTTTTTCAAAAGGCTTTATTATACCTTTTCAGAACAAGTTCTTTACGTAATGTCCTTCCCAAACCAATTTTACAAGTTGAAGTACTCATCTTTTCCCCCACAACTTTACTATAAGGCTTTTCGAATACCCCAACATCAAGCAATACCTTTCAAATGGCTTTATTATATCTTTTCAGAAAAAGTTCTTCATGTAATTTTCTTCCTAAACCCATTTTACAAGTTGAAGTACTTATCTTTTTCCCCACAACTTTACTTTACGACTTTTTTGCACACCCAAATATCAAGCAATACTTTCCAAAAGGCTTTATTATATCTTTTCAGAACAAGTTTTTTTCTTAATGTCCTTCTTAAACCATTTTTACAAGTTGAAGTAGTTATCTTCTTCACCGCAACTTTACTTTACGACTTTTTGCACACCCCAAGATTAAGCAATACTTTTCAAAGGGCTTTATTATATCTTTTCAGAACAAGTTCCTTTCTTAATATCCTTCTTAAACCAATTTTACAACTTCTAAATTTTTCTTAGGAATATTTCAGTGGTGTTTTGTTACGGTTTACCTTGTCGAAGTTGCATTCTCTTGATTTTTCAAAGTTCATTTATAAATTTCTTTCGTTGAAATGCAAGAGTTGGAATATTTCAGTAGTGTTTTGTTGTGGTTTACAGTGTCACAGTTACATTCTCTTGATTTTTCAAAGCTCATTTTGAATTTCTTTCATTGAAATGCAAGAGTCGGAATATTTCAGTAGCGTTTTTCGTCGTGGTTTACCTTGTCACAGTTACATTTTCTTGATTTGTCAAAGTTTATTTTGAATTTCTTTCACTGAAAATGCAAGAGTTGGAACATTTCAGTAGTGTTTTGTCGTGGTTTACCTTGTCACAGTTACTTTCTATTGATTTTTCAAAGTTCATTTGAATTTCTTTCATTGAAATGCAAGAGTTGGATTATTTCAGTAGTGTTTTGTTGTGTTTTACATTGTCACAGTTACATTCTCTTGATTTTTCAAAGTTCATTTTGGTTTTCTTTCGTTGAAATGCAAGAGTTGGAATATTTCAGTAGTGTTTTGTAGTGGTTTACCTTGTCACACTTACATTCTCTTAATTTTTCAAAGATCATTTTTGGTTTTCTTTCGTTGAAATGCAAGAGTTGGAATACTTCAGTAGTGTTTTGTAGGTTTACCTTGTCACAGTTACATTCTCTTAATTTTTCAAAATTCATTTTGGATTTCTTTCGATGAAATGCAAGAGTTGGAATATTTCAGTAGTGTTTTGTCGTGGTTTACCTTGTCACAGTTACATTCTCTTGATTTTTCAAAGTTCATTTGAATTTCTTTCATTGAAATGTAAGAGTTGGAATATTTCAGTAGTGTTTTGTTGTGGTTTACCTTATCACAGCTACATTCTCTTAATTTTTCAAAGTTTCATTTTGGTTTTCTTTCGATGAAATGCAAGAGTAGGAATATTTCAATAGTGTTTTGTCGTGGTTTACCTTGTCAAAGTTACATTCTCTTAATTTTTCAAAGTCCATTTTGAATTTCTTTCATTGAAATGCAAGAGTTGGAATGTTTCAGTAGTGTTTTGACGTGGTTTACCTTATCACAGTTACATTTTCTTGATTTTTCAAAGTTCATTTTGGTTTTCTTTCGTTGAAATGTAGGAGTTGGAATATTTCAGTAGTGTTTTGTTGTAGTTTACCTTGTCACACTTAAGTTCATTTTGGATTTCTTTCGATGAAATGCAAAAGCTGGAATATTTCAATAGTGTTTTGTCGTGGTTTACATAGTCACAGTTACATTCTATTGATTTTTTCAAAGTCCATTTTGAATTTCTTTCATTGAAATTTAAGAGTTGGAATATTTCAGTAGTGTTTTGTCATGGTTTACCTTGACACAGTTACATTTTCTTGATTTTTCAAAGTTCATTTGGATTTCTTTCGTTGAAATGCAAGAGTTGGAATATTTCAGTAGTGTTTTGCTGTAGTTTACCTTGTCATAATTACATTCTCTTAATTTTTCAAAGTTCATTTTGAATTTCTTTCGTTGAAATCCAAGAGTTGGAATATTTCAGTAGTGTTTTGTCATGGTTTACCTTGTCACAGTTACATTCTCTTAATTTTTCAAAGTTCATTTTGGTTTTCATTCGTTGAAATGCATGAGTTGGAATATTTCAGTAGTGTTTTGTTGTGGTTTACCTCGTCACAGTTACATTTTCTTGATTTTTCAAAGTTCATTTTGGATTTCTTTCGTTGAAATGCAAGAGTTGGAATATTTCAGTAGTGTTTTGTCATGGCTTACTTTGTCACAGTTACATTCTCTTAATTTTTCAAAGTTCATTTTGAATTTTTTCATTGAAATGCAAGAGTTGGAATATTTCAGTAGTGTTTTGTCGTGGTTTACCATGTCACAGTTACATTCTCTTGATTTTTCAAAGTTGATTTTGAATTTCTTTCATTGAAATGCAAGAGTTGGAATATTTCAGTAGTGTTTTGATGTGGTTTACCTTGTCACAGCTACATTCTCTTGATTTTTCAAAGTTCATTTTGGTTTTCTTTCGTTGAAATGCAAGAGTTGGAATATTTCAGTAGTGTTTTGTAGTGGTTTACCTTGTCACACTTACATTCTCTGAAATGCAAAAGTTGGAATATTTCAATAGTGCTTTGTCGTGGTTTACCTAGTCAAAGTTACATTCTATTGATTTTTCAAAGTCCATTTTGAATTTCTTTCATTGAAATTTAAGAGGTGGAATATTTCAGTAGTGTTTTGTCGTGGTTTACCTTGTCACAGTTACATTCTCTAGATTTTTCAAAGTTCATTTTGGGATTTCTTTTGATGAAATGCAAGAGTTGGAATATTTCAATAGTGTTTTGTCGTGGTTTACCTAGTCATAGTTACATTCTCTTAATTTTTCAAAGTTCATTTTGGATTTCTTTCATTGAAATGCATGAGTTGGAATATTTCAGTAGTGTTTTGTTGTGGTTTACCTTATCACAGTTACATTCTCTTGATTTTCAAAGTTCATGTTGGATTTCTTTCGTTGAAATGCAAGAGTTGGAATATTTCAATAGTGTTTTGATGTGGTTTACCTTTTCACAGTTACATTCTCTTGATTTTTCAAAGTTCATTTTGGTTTTCTTTCGTTGAAATGCAAGAGTTGGAATATTTCAGTAGTGTTTTGTCGTGGTTTACCTTGTCACAGTTACATTCTCTTGATTTTTCAAAGTTCATTTTGAATTTCTTTCATTGAAATGCAAGAGTTGGAATATTTAAGTAGTGTTTTGATGTGGTTTACCTTGTCACAGCTACATTCTCTTGATTTTTCAAAGTTCATTTTGGTTTTCTTTCGTTGAAATGCAAGAGTTGGAATATTTAAGTAGTGTTTTGTAGTGGTTTACCTTGTCACACTTACATTCTCTTAACTTCTCAAAGTTCATTTTGGAATTTCTTTCATTGAAATGCAAGAGTTGGAATATTTCAGTAGTGTTTTGTCATGGTTTACCTTGTCACAGTTACATTCTCTTAATTTTTCAAAGCTCATTTTGAATTTCTTTCATTGAAATGCAAGAGTTGGAATATTTCAGTAGTGTTTTGTCGTGGTTTACCATGTCACAGTTACATTCTCTTGATTTTTCAAAGTTCATTTTGAATTTCTTTCATTGAAATGCAAGAGTTGGAATATTTAAGTAGTGTTTTGATGTGGTTTTACCTTGTCACAGCTACATTCTCTTGATTTTTCAAAGTTCATTTTGGTTTTCTTTCGTTGAAATGCAAGAGTTGGAATATTTCAGTAGTGTTTTGTAGTGGTTTACCTTGTCACACTTACATTCTCTGAACTTCTCAAAGTTCATTTTGAATTTCTTTCATTGAAATGCAAGAGTTGGAATATTTCAGTAGTGTTTTGTCATGGTTTACCTTGTCACAGTTACATTCTCTTAATTTTTCAAAGCTCATTTTGAATTTCTTTCATTGAAATGCAAGAGTTGGAATATTTCAGTAGTGTTTTGTCGTGGTTTACCTTGTCACATTTACATTCTCTTTATTTTTCAAAGTTCATTTTGAATATCTTTCATTGAAATGCAAGAGTTGGAATAATTCAATAGTGTTTTTGTTGTGATTTACCATGTCAAAGTTACATTCTCCTAATTTTTCAAAGTTCATTTTGGATTTCTTTCGTTGAAATGCAAGAGTTGGAATATTTCAGTAGTGTTCTGTTGGGGTTTACCTTATCACAGCTACATTTTCTTGATTTTTCAAAGTTCATTTTGAATTACTTTCATTGAAATGCAAGAGTTGGAATATTTCAGTAGTGTTTTGTCATGGTTTACCTTGACACAGTTACATTTTCTTGATTTTTCAAAGTTCATTTGGATTTCTTTCGTTGAAATGCAAGAGTTGGAATATTTCAGTAGTGTTTAGCTGTGGTTTACCTTGTCACAGTTACATTCTCTTGATTTTTCTAAGTTCATAGTTGGAATATTTCAGTAGTGTTTTGTTTTTTGGTTTACCTTGTCACAGTTACATTCTCTTAATTTTTCAAAGTTCATTTTGAATTTCTTTCATTGAAATGCAAGAGTTGGAATATTTCCGTAGTGTTTTGTCGTGGTTTACCATGTCACAGTTACATTCTCTTGATTTTTCAAAGTTCATTTTGAATTTCTTTCATTGAAATGCAAGAGTTGGAATATTTAAGTAGTGTTTTGTCGTGGTTTACCATGTCACAGTTACATTCTCTTGCTTTTTCAAAATTCATTTTGAATTTCTTTCATTGAAATGCAAGAGTTGGAATATTTCAGTAGTGTTTTGATGTGGTTTACCTTGTCACAGCTACATTCTCTTGATTTTTCAAAGTTCATTTTGGTTTTCTTTCGTTGAAATGCAAGAGTTGGAATATTTAAGTAGTGTTTTGTAGTGGTTTACCTTGTCACACTTACATTCTCTTAACTTCTCAAAGTTCATTTTGGAATTTCTTTCATTGAAATGCAAGAGTTGGAATATTTCAGTAGTGTTTTGTCATGGTTTACCTTGTCACAGTTACATTCTCTTAATTTTTCAAAGCTCATTTTGAATTTCTTTCATTGAAATGCAAGAGTTGGAATATTTCAGTAGTGTTTTGTCGTGGTTTACCATGTCACAGTTACATTCTCTTGATTTTTTCAAAGTTCATTTTGAATTTCTTTCATTGAAATGCAAGAGTTGGAATATTTAAGTAGTGTTTTGATGTGGTTTACCTTGTCACAGCTACATTCTCTTGATTTTTCAAAGTTCATTTTGGTTTTCTTTCGTTGAAATGCAAGAGTTGGAATATTTCAGTAGTGTTTTGTAGTGGTTTACCTTGTCACACTTACATTCTCTTAACTTCTCAAAGTTCATTTTGAATTCTTTCATTGAAATGCAAGAGTTGGAATATTTCAGTAGTGTTTTGTCATGGTTTACCTTGTCACAGTTACATTCTCTTAATTTTTCAAAGCTCATTTTGAATTTCTTTCATTGAAATGCAAGAGTTGGAATATTTCAGTAGTGTTTTGTCGTGGTTTACCTTGTCACATTTACATTCTCTTTATTTTTCAAAGTTCATTTTGAATATCTTTCATTGAAATGCAAGAGTTGGAATAATTCAATAGTGTTTTGTTGTGATTTACCATGTCAAAGTTACATTCTCCTAATTTTTCAAAGTTCATTTTGGATTTCTTTCGTTGAAATGCAAGAGTTGGAATATTTCAGTAGTGTTCTGTTGGGGTTTACCTTATCACAGCTACATTTTCTTGATTTTCAAAGTTCATTTTGAATTACTTTCATTGAAATGCAAGAGTTGGAATATTTCAGTAGTGTTTTGTCATGGTTTACCTTGACACAGTTACATTTTCTTGATTTTTCAAAGTTCATTTGGATTTCTTTCGTTGAAATGCAAGAGTTGGAATATTTCAGTAGTGTTTTGCTGTGGTTTACCTTGTCACAGTTACATTCTCTTGATTTTTCTAAGTTCATAGTTGGAATATTTCAGTAGTGTTTTGTTTTGGTTTACCTTGTCACAGTTACATTCTCTTAATTTTTCAAAGTTCATTTTGAATTTTCTTTCATGAAATGCAAGAGTTGGAATATTTCCGTAGTGTTTTGTCGTGGTTTACCATGTCACAGTTACATTCTCTTGATTTTTTCAAAGTTCATTTTGAATTTCTTTCATTGAAATGCAAGAGTTGGAATATTTAAGTAGTGTTTTGTCGTGGTTTACCATGTCACAGTTACATTCTCTTGATTTTTCAAAGTTCATTTTGAATTTCTTTCATTGAAATGCAAGAGTTGGAATATTTCAGTAGTGTTTTGATGTGGTTTACCTTGTCACAGCTACATTCTCTAGATTTTTCAAAGTTCATTTTGGTTTTCTTTCGTTGAAATGTAAGAGTTGGAATATTTCAGTAGTGTTTTGTTGTGGTTTACTTGTCACACTTACATTCTTTTAATTTTTCAAAGTTCATTTTGGGTTTCTTTTGATGAAATGCAAGAGTTGGAATATTTCAATAGTGTTTTGTCGTGGTTTACCTAGTCATAGTTACATTCTCTTAATTTTTCAAAGTTCATTTTGGATTTCTTTCATTGAAATGCATGAGTTGGAATATTTCAGTAGTGTTTTGTTGCGGTTTACCTTATCACAGTTACATTCTCTTGATTTTCAAAGTTCATTTTGGATTTCTTTCGTTGAAATGCAAGAGTTGGAATATTTCAATAGTGTTTTGATGTGGTTTACCTTGTCACAGTTACATTCTCTTGATTTTTCAAAGTTCATTTTGGTTTTCTTTCGTTGAAATGCAAGAGTTGGAATATTTCAGTAGTGTTTTGTTGTGGTTTACCTTGTCACAGTTACATTCTCTTAATTTTTCAAAGTTCATTTTGGATTTCTTTCGTTGAAATGTAAGAGTTGGAATATTTCAGTAGTGTTTTTTCATGGCTTACCTTGTCACAGTTACTTTCTCTTAATTTTTCAAAGTTCATTTTGAAATTCTTTCATTGAAATGCAAGAGTTGGAATATTTCAGTAGTGTTTTGTCGTGTTTACCATGTCACAGTTACATTCTCTTGATTTTTCAAAGTTCATTTTGAATTTCTTTCATTGAAATGCAAGAGTTGGAATATTTCAGTAGTGTTTTGATGTGGTTTACCTTGTCACAGCTACATTCTCTTGATTTTTCAAAGTTCATTTTGGTTTTCTTTCGTTGAAAAGCAAGAGTTGGAACATTTCAGTAGTGTTTTGTAGTGGTTTACCTTGTCACACTTACATTCTCTTAATTTCTCAAAGTTCATTTTGGAATTTCTTTCATTGAAATGCAAGAGTTGGAATATTTCAGTAGTGTTTTGTCATGGTTTACCTTGTCACAGTTACATTCTCTCTTATTTTTCAAAGCTCATTTTGAATTTCTTTCATTGAAATGCAAGAGTTGGAATATTACAGTAGTGTTTTGTCGTGGTTTACCTTGTCACATTTACATTCTCTTTATTTTTTCAAAGTTCATTTTGAATATCTTTCATTGAAATGCAAGAGTTGGAATAATTCAATAGTGTTTTGTTGTGGTTTACCATGTCAAAGTTACATCCTCCTAATTTTTCAAAGTTCATTTTCGATTTCTTTCGTTGAAATACAAGAGTTGGAATATTTCAGTAGTGTTCTGTTGGGGTTTACCTTATCACAGTTACATTTTCTTGATTTTTCAAAGTTCATTTTGAATTACTTTCATTGAAATGCAAGAGTTGGAATATTTCAGTAGTGTTTTGTCATGGTTTACCTTGACACAGTTATATTTTTTGATTTTTCAAAGTTCATTTGGATTTCTTTCGTTGAAATGCAAGAGTTGGAATATTTCAGTAGTGTTTTGCTGTGGTTTACCTTGTCACAGTTACATTCTCTTGATTTTTCTAAGTTCACATTTGGAATATTTCAGTAGTGTTTTGTTTTGGTTTACCTTGTCACAGTTACATTCTCTTAATTTTTCAAAGTTCATTTTGAATTTCTTTCATTGAAATGCAAGAGTTGGAATATTTCAGTAGTGTTTTTGTAGAGGTTTACCTTGTCACACTTACATTCTCTTAACTTCTCAAAAATCATTTTGGAATTTCTTTCATTGAAATGCAAGAGTTGGAATATTTCAGTAGTGTTTTGTCATGGTTTACCTTGTCACAGTTACATTCTCTTAATTTTCAAAGCTCATTTTGAATTTCTTTCATTGAAATGCAAGAGTTAAATATTTCAGTAGTGTTTTGTCGTGGTTTACCTTGTCATAGTTACATTCTCTTAATTTTTCAAAGTTCATTTTGAATTTCTTTCATTGAAATGCAAGAGTTGGAATATTTCAATAGTGTTTTGTTGTGGTTTACCATGTCACAGTTACATTCTCTTAATTTTTCAAAGTTCATTTTGAATTTCTTTCATTGAAATGCAAGAGTTGGAATATTTCAGTAGTGTTTTGTTGTGGTTTACCTTGTCAACTTTACATTCTCCTAATTTTTCAAAGTTCATTTTGGATTTCTTTCGTTGAAATGCAAGAGTTGGAATATTTCAGTAGTGTCTTCTCGTGGTTTACCTTGTCACAGTTACATTCTCTTTATTTTTGAAAGTTCACTTTGGTTTTCTTTCGTTGAAACGCAAGAGTTGGAATATTTCAGTAGTGTTTTGTTGTAGTTTACCTTGTCACAGTTACATTCTCTTAATTTTTCAAAGTTCATTTTGGATTTCTTTCGATGAAATGCAAAAGTTGGAATATTTCAATAGTGTTTTATCGTGGTTTACCTAGTCACAGTTACATTCTATTGATTTTTCAAAGTCCATTTTGAATTTCTTTCATTGAAATGCAAGAGTTGGAATATTTCAGTAGTGTTTTGTTGTGGTTTACCTTGTCACAGTTACATTCTCTTAATTTTTCAAAGTTCATTTTGGATTTCTTTCGTTGAAATGCAAGAGTTGGAATATTTCAGTAGTGTTTTGTTGTGGTTTACCTTGTCACAGTTACATTCTCTTAATTTTTCAAAGTTCATTTTGGATTTCTTTCGTTGAAATGCAAGAGTTGGAATATTTCAGTAGTGTTTTGTCATGGCTTACCTTGTCACAGTTACATTCTCTTAATTTTTCAAAGTTCATTTTGAATTTCTTTCATTGAAATGCAAGAGTTGGAATATTTCAGTAGTGTTTTGTCGTGGTTTACCATGTCACAGTTACATTCTCTTTGATTTTTCAAAGTTCATTTTGAATTTCTTTCATTGAAATGCAAGAGTTGGAATATTTCAATAGTGTTTTGATGTGGTTTACCTTGTCACAGCTACATTCTCCTGATTTTTCAAAGTTCATTTTGGTTTTCTTTCGTTGAAATGCAAGAGATGGAACATTTCAGTAGTGTTTTGTAGTGGTTTACCTTGTCACACTTACATTCTCTTAATTTCTCAAAGTTCATTTTGGAATTTCTTTCATTGAAATGCAAGAGTTGGAATATTTCAGTAGTGTTTTGTTGTAGTTTACCTTGTCACAGTTACATTCTCTTAATTTTTCAAAGTTCATTTTGGATTTCTTTCGATGAAATGCAAAAGTTGGAATATTTCAATCGTGTTTTGTCGTGGTTTACCTAGTCACAGTTACGTTCTATTGATTTTTCAAAGTCCATTTTGAATTTCTTTCATTGAAATGTAAGAGTTGGAATATTTCAGTAGTGTTTTGTCGTGGTTTACCTTGTCACAGTTACATTCTCTAGATTTTTCAAAGTTCATTTTGGTTTTCTTTCGTTGAAATGTAAGAGTTGGAATATTTCAGTAGTGTTTTGTTGTGGTTTACCTTGTCACAATACACATTCTCTTAATTTTTCAAAGTTCATTTTGGATTTCTTTTGATGAAATGCAAGAGTTGGAATATTTTAATAGTGTTTTGTCGTGGTTTACCTAGTCATAGTTACATTCTCTTAATTTTTCAAAGTTCATTTTGGATTTCTTTCATTGAAATGCATGAGTTGGAATATTTCAGTAGTGTTTTGTTTGCGGTTTACCTTATCACAGTTACATTCTCTTGATTTTCAAAGTTCATTTTGGATTTCTTTCGTTGAAATGCAAGGGTTGGAATATTTCAATAGTGTTTTGATGTGGTTTACCTTGTCACAGTTACATTCTCTTGATTTTTCAAAGTTCATTTTGGTTTTCTTTCGTTGAAATGCAAGAGTTGGAATATTTCAGTAGTGTTTTGTTGTGGTTTACCTTGTCACAGTTACATTCTCTTAATTTTTCAAAGTTCATTTTGGATTTCTTTCGTTCAAATGCAAAGAGTTGGAATATTTCAGTAGTGTCTTGTCATGGCTTACCTTGTCACAGTTACATTCTCTTAATTTTTTCAAAGTTCATTTTGAATTTCTTTCATTGAAATGCAAGAGTTGGAATATTTCAGTAGTGTTTTGTCGTGGTTTACCATGTCACAGTTACATTCTCTTGATTTTTCAAAGTTCATTTTGAATTTCTTTCATTGAAAGGCAAGAGTTGGAATATTTCAGTAGTGTTTTGATGTGGTTTACCTTGTCACAGCTACATTCTCTTGATTTTTCAAAGTTCATTTTTGTTTTCTTTCGTTGAAATGCAAGAGTTGGAACATTTCAGTAGTGTTTTGTAGTGGTTTACCTTGTCACACTTACATTCTCTTAATTTCTCAAGGTTCATTTTGGAATTTCTTTCATTGAAATGCAAGAGTTGGAATATTTCAGTAGTGTTTTGTTGTAGTTTACCTTGTCACAGTTACATTCTCTTAATTTTTCAAAGTTCATTTTGGATTTCTTTCATTGAAATGCAAGAGTTGGAATATTTCAGTAGTGTTTTGTCGTGGTTTACCATGTCACAGTTACATTCTCTTGATTTTTTCAAAGTTCATTTTGAATTTCTTTCATTGAAAGGCAAGAGTTGGAATATTTCAGTAGTGTTTTGATGTGGTTTACCTTGTCACAGCTACATTCTCTTGATTTTTCAAAGTTAATTTTGGTTTTCTTTCGTTGAAATGCAAGAGTTGGAACATTTCAGTAGTGTTTTGTAGTGGTTTACCTTGTCACACTTACATTCTGTTAATTTCTCAAAGTTCATTTTGGAATTTCTTTCATTGAAATGCAAGAGTTGGAATATTTCAGTAGTGTTTTGTTGTAGTTTACCTTGTCACAGTTACATTCTCTTAATTTTTCAAAGTTCATTTTGGATTTCTTTCGATGAAATGCAAAAGTTGGAATATTTCAATCGTGTTTTGTCGTGGTTTACCTAGTCAAAGTTACATTCTATTGATTTTTCAAAGTCCATTTTGAATTTCTTTCATTGAAATGCAAGAGTTGGAATATTTCAGTAGTGTTTTGTCGTGGTTTACCTTGTCACAGTTACATTCTCTAGATTTTTCAAAGTTCATTTTGTTTTCTTTCGTTGAAATGTAAGAGTTGGAATATTTCACTAGTGTTTTGTTGTTGTTTACCTTGTCACACTTACATCTCTCTTAATTTTTTCAAAGTTCATTTTGGATTTCTTTTGATTAAATGCAAGAGTTGGAATATTTCAATAGTGTTTTGTCGTGGTTTACCTAGTCATAGTTACATTCTCTTAATTTTTCAAAGTTCATTTTGGATTTCTTTCATTGAAATGCATGAGTTGGAATATTTCAGTAGTGTTTTTGTTGCGGTTTACCTTATCACAGTTACATTCTCTTGATTTTCAAAGTTCATTTTGGATATCTTTCGTTGAAATGCAAGAGTTGGAATATTTCAATAGTGTTTTGATGTGGTTTACCTTGTCACAGTTACATTCTCTTAATTTTTCAAAGTTCATTTTGGATTTCTTTCGTTGAAATGCAAGAGTTGGAATATTTCAGTAGTGTTTTGTCATGGCTTACCTTGTCACAGTTACATTCTCTTAATTTTTCAAAGTTCATTTTGAATTTCTTTCATTGAAATGCAAGAGTTGGAATATTTCAGTAGTGTTTTGTCGTGGTTTACCATGTCACAGTTAAATTCCCTTGATTTTTCAAAGTTCATTTTGAATTTCTTTCATTGAAAGGCAAGAGTTGGAATATTTCAGTAGTGTTTTGATGTGGTTTACCTTGTCACAGCTACATTCTCTTGATTTTTCAAAGTTCATTTTGGTTTTCTTTCATTGAAATGCAAGAGTTGGAACATTTCAGTAGTGTTTTTTTAGTGGTTTACCTTGTCACACTTACATTCTCTTAATTTCTCAAAGTTCATTTTGGAATTTCTTTCATTGAAATGCAAGAGTTGGAATATTTCAGTAGTGTTTTGTCATGGTTTACCTTGTCAAAGTTACATTCTCTTAATTTTTCAAAGCTCATTTTGAATTTCTTTCATTGAAATGCAAGAGTTGGAATATTTCAGTAGTGTTTTGTCATGGTTTACCTTGTCACATTACATTCTCTTTATTTTTTTCAAAGTTCATTTTGAATATCTTTCATTGAAATGCTAGAGTTGGGAATAATTCAATAGTGTTTTGTTGTGGTTTACCATGTCAAAGTTACATTCTCCTAATTTTTCAAAGTTCATTTTGGATTTCTTTCGTTGAAATGCAAGAGTTGGAATATTTCAGTAGTGTTCTGTTGGGGTTTACCTTATCACAGTTACATTTTCTTGATTTTTCAAAGTTCATTTTGAATTACTTTCATTGAAATGCAAGAGTTGGAATATTTCAGTAGTGTTTTGTCATGGTTTACCTTGACACAGTTACATTTTGATTTTTCAAAGTTCATTTGGATTTCTTTCGTTGAAATGCAAGAGTTGGAATATTTCAGTAGTGTTTTGTAGTGGTTTACCTTGTCACACTTACATTCTCTTAACTTCTCAAAGTTCATTTTTGAATTTCTTTCATTGAAATGCAAGAGTTGGAATATTTCAGTAGTATTTTGTCATGGTTTACCTTGTCACAGTTACATTCTCTTAATTTTTCAAAGCTCATTTTGAATTTCTTTCATTGAAATGCAAGAGTTGGAATATTTCAGTAGTGTTTTGCTGTGGTTTACCTTGTCACAGTTACATTCTCTTGATTTTTCTAAGTTCATAGTTGGAATATTTCAGTAGTGTTTTGTTTTGGTTTACCTTGTCACAGTTACATTCTCTTGATTTTCAAAGTTCATTTTGGATTTCTTTCATTGAAATGCAAGAGTTGGAATATTTCAGTAGGGTTTTGTTGTGGTTTACCTTGTCACAGTTACATTCTCTTGATTTTTCAAAGTTCTTTTTGGAATTTCTTTCGTTGAAATGCAAGAGTTGGAATATTTCAGTAGTGTTTTGTTGTAGTTTTCATTGTCACAGTTACATTCTCTTGATTTTTCAAAGTTCATTTTGAATTTCTTTTGTTGAAATGTAAGAGTTGGAATATTTCAATAGTGTTTTGTCATGGTTTACCTTGTCACTGTTACATTCTCTTGATTTTTCAAAGTTCATTTTGAATTTTTTTCGTTGAAATGCAAGAGTTGGAATATTTCAGTAGTGTTCTATCGTGGTTTACCTTGTCACAATTACATTCTCTTGATTTTTCAAAGTTCATTTTGAATTTCACTCATTGAAATGCAAGAGTTGGAATACTTCAGTGGTGTTTTGCCGTGGTTTACCCTGTCACAGTTACATTCTCTTGATTTTTCAAAGTTCATTGAAATTTCTTTCATTGAAATGCAAGAGTTGGAATATTTCAGTAGTGTTTTGTTATGGTTTACATAGTCACTGTTACATTCTCTTGATTTTTCAAAGTTCTTTTCGGATTTCTTTCATTGAAATGCAAGAGTTGGAATATTTCAGTAGTGTTTTGCCGTGGTTTACTTTGTCACAGTTACATTCTCTTGATTTTTCAAAGATAATTTTGGTTTTCTTTCGTTGAAATGCAAGAGTTGGAATATTTCAGTAGTGTTTTGTTGTGCTTTACCTTGACACAGTTACATTTTCTTGATTTTTGTTAGCTTAGGTTAGGTTAGGCTAGATCAAATTAGGTTAGGTTAGGTTAAGTTAGGTTAGGTTAGCCTACGTACGCGCGCGTACGTAGGCTAACCTAACCTAACCAAAAGGAAAACCAAAATGAACTTTGAAAAATCAAGAAAATGTAACTGTGATAAGGTAAACCACGTCAAAACACTACTGAAATATTCCAACTCATGCATTTCAACGAATGAAAACCAAAATGAACTTTGAAAAATTAAGAGAATGTAACTGTGACAAGGTAAACCATGACAAAACACTACTGGAATATTCCAACTCTTGCATTTCAACGAAAGAAATTCAAAATGAACTTTGAAAAATTAAGAGAATTTAACTGTGACAAGGTAAACCACAACAAAACACTACTGAAATATTCCAACTCTTACATTTCAATGAAAGAATTCAAATGAACTTTGAAAAATCAAGAGAATGTAACTGTGACAAGGTAAACCAGGACAAAACACTACTGAAATATTCCAACTCTTACATTTCATCGAAAGAAATCCAAAATGAACTTTGAAAAAATAAGAGAATGTAATTGTGACAAGGTAAACCACTACAAAACACTACTGAAATATTCCAACTCTTGCATTTCAACGAAAGAAAACCGAAATGAACTTTGAAAAATTAAGAGAATGTAAGTGTGTGACAAGGTAAACCACTACAAAAACACTACTGAAATATTCCAACTCTTGCATTTCAACGAAAGAAAACCAAATGAACTTTGAAAAATCAAGAGAATGTAACTGTGACAATGTAAAACACAACAAAACACTACTGAAATATTCCAACTCTTGCATTTAAATGAAAGAAATTCAAATGAACTTTTAAAAATCAATAGAATGTAACTGTGACAAGGTAAACTACGACAAAACACTACTAAAATATTCCAACTCTTGCATTTCAGTGAAAGAAATTCAAAATAAACTTTGACAAATCAAGAAAATGTAACTGTGACAAGGAAAAACCATGACAAAACACTACTGAAATATTCCAACTCTTGCATTTCAATGAAAGAAATTCAAAATGAGCTTTGAAAAATCAAGAGAATGTAACTGTGACACTGTAAACCACAACAAAACACTACTGAAATATTCCAACTCTTGCATCTCAACGAAAGAAATTTATAAATGAACTTTGAAAAATCAAGAGAATGTAACTGTGACAAGGTAAACCATTACAAAACACTACTGAAATAGTCCTAAGAAAAATTTTAGAATTTGTAAAATTGGTTTTTTAGAAGGATATTAAGAAAGGAACTTGTTCTGAAAAGATATAATAAAGCCTTTTGAAAAGTATTGCTTGATCTTGGGGTGTGCAAAAAGTCGTAACGTAAAGTTGTGGTGAAGAAGATAACTACTTCAACTTGTAAAAATGGTTTAAGAAGGACATTAAGAAAAAAACTTGTTCTGAAAAGATATAATAAAGCCTTTTGGAAAGTATTGCTTGATGTTTGGGTGTGCAAAAAAGTCGTAAAGTAAAGTTGTGGGGAAAAATATAAGTACTTCAACTTGTGTAAAATGGGTTTAGGAAGAAAATTACATGAAGAACTTGTTCTGAAAAGATATAATAAAGCCTTTTGAAAGGTATTGCTTGATGTTGGGGTATTCGAAAAGCCTTATAGTAAAGTTGTGGGGAAAAGATGAGTACTTCAACTTGTAAAATTGGTTTAGGAAGGACATTACGTAAAGAACTTGTTCTGAAAAGGTATAATAAAAGCCTTTTGAAAAGTATTGCTTGATGTTGGGGTATGCAAAAAGTCGTAAAGTAGAGTTGTGGCGAAAAAGATAAGTACTTCAACTTGTAAAATTGGTTTAGGAAGGACATTAAGAAAAGAACTTGTTCTGAAATGCCTTTGAAAAGTATTGCTTGGTGTTGAGGTATCCAAAAAGCTGTAAAGTAAACATGTGGGTGAAACGGATGGGTACTTCAAGTTGGAAAATGGGTTTAGGAGGGACATTAAGAAAGGAACTTGCTCTGAAATGCCTTTTGAAAAGTAGTGCTTGGTGTTGAGGTATTCAAAAAAGCTGTAAAGTAAACATGTGGGTGAAACGGATGGGTACTTCAAGTTGGAAAATGGGTTTAGGAGGGACATTAAGAAAGGAACTTGCTCTGAAATGCCTTGGAAAGGTATTTCTTGGTGTTGAGATATCCAAAAAGCTGTAAAGTAAAGTTGTGGTGAAAAGATAAGTACTTCAACTTGTAAAATGGTTTATGAAGGACATTAAGAAAATAACTTGTTCTGAAATGCCTTTGAAAAGTATTGCTTGGTGTTGAGGTATCCAAAAAGCTGTAAAGTAAAGTTGTGGGTGAAACGGATGGGTACCTCAAGTTGGAAAATGGGTTTAGAAGGGACATTAAGAAAGGAAATTGCTCTGAAATGTCTTTTGAAAAGTATTTCTTGGTGTTGAGGTATCCGAAAAGCTGTAAAGTAAAGTTGTGGGTGAAAAAGGATGGGTACTTCAAGTTGTAAAATGGTTTAGAAGGGGACATTAAGAAAGGAAATTGCTCTGAAATGCCTTTTGAAAGGTATTTCTTGGTGTTGAGATATCCAAAAAGCTGTAAAGTAAAGTTGTGGGTGAAAAGGATGGGTACTTTAAGTTGAAAAATGGGTTTTAGAAGGGACATTAAGAAAGGAACTTGCTCTGAAATACCTTTTGAAAAGTATTTCTTGGTGTTGAGGTATCCAAAAAGCTGTAAAGTATAGTTGTGGGTGAAAAGGATGGATGCTTCAACTTGTAAAATGGGTTTAGAAGGGACATTAAGAAAGGAACTTGCTCTGAAATGTCTTTTGAAAAGTATTTCTTAGTGTTGAGGTATCCAAAAAGCTGTAAAGTAAAGTTGTGGGTGAAAAGGATGGATGCTTCAACTTGGAAAGTGGGTTTAGAAGGGACATTAAGAAAGGAACTTGCTCTGAAATATCTTTTGAAAAGTATTTTCTTGGTGTTGAAGTATCTAAAAAGCTATAAAGTAAAGTTGTGGGTGAAAAGGAAGGGTACTTCATGTTGGAAAGTGGGTTTAGGAGTGACATTAAAAAAGGAACTTGCTCTGAAATGTCTTTTGAAAAGTATTGCTTGGTGTTGAGGTATCCAAAAGCTGTAAAGTAAGTTGTGGGTGAAAAGAATGGATGCTTCAACTTGTAAAGTGGGTTTAGAAGGAACATTAAGAAAGGAACTTGCTCTGAAATGCCTTTTGAAAAGTATTTCTTGGTGTTGAGGTGTGCAAAAAGTCATAAATTAAAGTTGTGGGGTGAGAAGGATGGGAACTTCAACTTGTAAAATGGGCTTAGGAAGGAGTCTGGGAAGGAGTAAAATGGGCTTAGAGTCTTAGCATAGAGTTTTAGTTAGAGTTCTAGTTTAGTTTAGTTTTAGTTAAGAGTTTAGAGTTTTTAGCTTAGAGTCTTAGCGTAGAGTTTATCTTGAAGTTCTAGTTTAGTTTAGTTTTAGTCAATAGTTAGAGTTTTAGCTTAGAGACTTAGCTTAGAGTTATAGTTTTAGTTTAGTTTTAGTTAAGAGTTTTTTAGCTTAGAGTCTTAGCTTAGAGTTTTTGATAGAGTTCTAGTTTAGTTTAGTTTTAGTTAAGAGTTCGATGTTTTTTACCTTAGAGTCATAGCTTAGAGTTTTAGTTAGAGTTCTAGTTTAGTTTAGTTTTAGTTATGAGTTTAGAATTTTAGCTTAGAGTCTTAGCTTAGAGTTTTTGTTAGAGTTCTAGTTTATTTTAGTTTTAGTTAAGAGTTTAGAGTTTTTAGCTTAGAGTCTTAGCTTAGAGTTTTTGATAGAGTTCTAGTTTAGTTTAGTTTTAGTTAAGAGTTTGATGTTTTACCTTAGAGTCATAGCTTAGAGTTTTAGTTAGAGTTCTAGTTTAGTTTAGTTTTAGTTAAGAGTTTTAGAATTTTAGCTTAGAGTCTTAGCTTAGAGTTTTTGTTAGAGTTCTAGTTTATTTTAGTTTTAGTTAAGAGTTTAGAGTTTTTAGCTTAGAGTCTTAGCTTAGAGTTTTTGTTGAAGTTCTAGTTTAGTTTAGTTTTTTTTAGTTAAGAGTTTAGAGTTTTTAGCTTAGAGTCTTAGCTTAGAGATTTTGATAGAGTTCTAGTTTAGTTTAGTTTTAGTTAAGAGTTTCGATGTTTTACCTTAGAGGTCATAGAGTTTTAGCTAGAGTTCTAGTTTAGTTTAGTTTTAGTTAAGAGTTTAGAATTTTAGCTCAGAGTCTTTAGCTAGAGTTTTTGTTAGAGTTAGTTTATTTTAGTTTTTGTTAAGAGTTTAGAGTTTTTAGCTTAGAGTCTTAGCTTAGAGTTTTTGTTAGAGTTCTAGTTTTAGTTTAGTTTTAGTTAAGAGTTTAGAGTTTTTAGCTTAGAGTCTTAGCTTAGAGTTTTTGTTAGAGTTCTAGTTTAGTTTAACTTAGTTTTTTTTAGTTAAGAGTTTAGAGTTTTTTGAGCTTAGAGTCTTTAGTTTTGTTAGAGTATTTGTTGAAGTTCTAGTTTTAGTTTTAGTTAAGAGAAGTTAGATTAGAGTTTTTAGTATAGAGTTAGTTTAGTCTTTAGCTTAGAGAGTTTTGAAGAGTTTAGTTTAGAGTTCTAGTTTAGTTTAGTCTTAACTTAGAGTTTTTTGATAGAGTTCTAGTTGTAGTTTTAGTTTAGTTAGCTTAGAGATTTTTGTTAGAGTTTGAGTTTTTACCTTAGAGTTTTCAGTTAGAGTTTTTAGTTTAGTTCTAGTTTAGTTTAATAGTTAAGAGTTTGATGTTTTACCTTTGAGTTTCAGTTAGAGTTCTAGTTTAGTTTAGTTTAGCTTAGTTTTAGTTAAGAGTTTGGTGTTTTTACCTTACAGTCTTAGCTTAGAGTTTTGTTAGAGTTCAAGTTTATTTTAGTTTTAGTTAAGAGTTTAGAGTTTTTAGCTTAGAGTCTTAGCTTAGAGTTTTAGTTAGAGTTCTAGTTTAGTTTAGTTTTAGTTAAGAGTTTAGAATTTTATCTTAGAGTCTTAGCTTAGAGTTTTTGTTAGAGTTCTAGTTTATTTTAGTTTTAGTTAAGAGTTTAGAGTTTTTAGCTTAGAGTCTTAGTTTAGAGTTTTTGTTGAAGTTCTTGTTTAGTTTAGTTTTAGTTAAAAGTTTAGAGTTTTTAGCTTAGAGTCTTAGCTTAGAGTTTTTGTTAGAGTTCTAGTTTAGTTTAGTCTTAACTTAGAGTTTTTTTTTTATAGAGTTCTAGTTTAGTTTAATTTTAGTTAAGAGTTTGATGTTTTACCTTTGAGTTTCAGTTAGAGTTCTAGTTCAGTTTAGTTTTAGTTAAGAGTTTGGTGTTTTACCTTAAAGTCTTACCTCAGTGTTTTAGTTAGAGTTCTAGTTTAGTTTAGTTTTAGTTAAGAGTTTAGAATTTTAGCTTAGAGTCTTAGCTTAGAGTTTTTGTTAGAGTTCTAGTTTATTTTAGTTTTAGTTAAGAGTTTAGAGTTTTTTAGCCTAGAGTCTTAGCTTAGAGTTTTTGTTGAAGTTCTAGTTTAGTTTAGTTTTAGTTAATAGTTTAGAGTTTTAGCTTAGAGTCATAGCTTAGAGTTTTTGTTAGACTTGAAGTTTAGTTTAGTAATAGTTAAGAGTTTAGAGTTTTAGCTTAGAGTCATAGCTTAGAGTTTTACTTAAAGTTGTAGTTTAGTTAAGTTTTAGTTAAGAGTTTCGAGTTTTAGCTTAGAGACTTAGCTTAGAGTTATAGTTTAGTTTAGTTTTAGTTAAGAGTTTAGAGTTTTTTAGCTTAGAGTCTTAGCTTAGAGTTTTTGTTAGAGTTCTAGTTTAGTTTAGTTATAGTTAAGAATTTAGAGTTTTAGCTTAGAGTCATAGCTTAGAGTTTTGGTTAAAGTTATAGTTTAGTAAAGTTATAGTTAAGAGTTTAGAGTTTTACCATAGAGTCATAGCTTAGAGTTTTTGTTAGAGTTCTAGTTCAGTTTAGTTTTAGTTAAGAGTTTAGAGTTTTAGCTTAGAGTCATAGCTTAGAGTTTTATTTAAAGTTGTAGTTTAGTTAAGTTTTTAGTTAAGTGTTTCGAGTTTTAGCTTTGAGACTTAGCTTAGAGTTATAGTTTAGTTTAGTTTTAGTTAAGAGTTTGGTGTTTTACCTTAGTCATAGCTTAGAGTTTTAGTTAGAGTTCTAGTTTAGTTTAGTTTTAGTTAAGAATTTAGAATTTTAGCTTAGAGTCTTAGCTTAAAGTTTTGTTAGAGCTCTAGTTTAGTTTAGTCTTAACTTAGAGTTTTTTTTTACAGAGTTCTAGTTTAGTTTAATTTTAGTTAAGAGTTTAATGTTTTTACCTTTGAGTTTCAGTTAGAGTTCTAGTTTAGTTTAGTTTTAGTTAAGAGTTTGGTGTTTTACCTTAGAGTCTTAGCTTAGAGTTTTAGTTAGAGTTCTAGTTTAGTTTAGTTTTAGTTAAGAGTTTAGAATTTTAGCTTAGAGTCTTAGCTTAGAGTTTTTGTTTAGAATTCTAGTTTATTTTAGTTTTAGTTAAGAGTTTTAGAGTTTTTTAGCTTAGAGTCTTAGCTTAGAGTTTTTGTTGAAGTTCTAGTTTAGTTTAGTTTTAGTTAATAGTTTAGAGTTTTAGCTTAGAGTCTTAGCTTAGAGTTTTCGTTAGACTTGAAGTTTAGTTTAGTAATAGTTAAGAGTTTCGAGTTTTAGCTTAGAGACTTAGCTTAGAGTTATAGTTTAGTTTAGTTTTAGTTAAGAGTTTAGATTTTCTTAGCTTAGAGTCTTAGCTTAGAGTTTTCTTTAGAGTTCTAGTTTAGTTTACTTATAGTTAAGAATTTAGAGTTTTAGCCTAGAGTCAAAGCTTAGAGTTTTAGTTAAAGTTATAGTTTAGTAAAGTTATAGTTAAGAGTTTAGAGTTTTACCATAGAGTCATAGCTTAGAGTTTTTGTTAGAGTTCTAGTTCAGTTTAGTTTTAGTTAAGAGTTTAGAGTTTTAGCTTAGAGTCTTAGCTTATAGTTTGTGTTAGAGTTCTAGTTTTGTTTAAGTTAATAGTTTAGAGTTTTAGCTTAGAGTCTTACCTTAGAGTTTTTTTGTTAAAGTTGAAGTTTACTTTAGTAATAGTTAATAGTTTAGATTTTTAGCTTAGAGTCTTACCTTAGAGTTTTTGTTAAAGTTGAAGTTTACTTTAGTAATAGTTAATAGTTTAGTTTTTTTAGCTTAGAGTCTTAGCATAGAGTTTTTGTTGAAGTTCTAGTTTAGTTTAGTAATAGTTAAGAGTTTAGAGTGTTAGCTTAGAGTCTTAGCTTAGAGTTTTTGTTAAAGTTTGAAGTTTAGTTTAGTAATAGTTATGAGTTATGAGTTTTAGCTTAGAGTCTTAGCTTAGAGTTTTTGTTAAAGTTGAAGTTTAGTTTAGTAATAGTTAAGAGTTTAGAGTTTTAGCTTAGATTCTTAGCTTAGAGTTTTAGTTTAGTTTACTTTAGTTAAGAGTTTAGAGTTTGTTAGCTTAGAGTCTTAGCTTAGAGTTTTTGTTAGAGTTCTAGTTTAGTTTAGTTTTAGTTAAGAGTTTAGAGTTTAATTCATAGAGCTTAGAGTCTTAGCTTAGAGTTTTTTTCTTAGAGTTCTAGTTTAGTTTAGTTTTAGTTAAGAGTTTAGAGTTTTACCATAGAGGCTTAGCTTAGAGTTCTAGTTAGAGTTGAAGTTTAGTTTAGTTACAGTTAAGAATTTAGTGTATTAGCTTAGAGTCATAGCTTAGAGTTTTACTTAAAGTTGTAGTTTAGTTAAGTTTTAGTTAAGAGTTTTACGAGTTTTAGCTAAGAGTCTTACCTTAGAGTTTTTGTTAGAGTTCTAGTTTAGTTTAGTTTTAGTTAAGAGTTTAGAGTTTTACCTTAGAGTCTTAGCTTAGAGTTTTAGTTAGAGTTCTAGTTTAGTTTAGTTATAGTTATGAATTTAGAGTTTTAGCTTAGAGTTATAGCTTAGAGTTTTAGTTAAAGTTATAGTTTAGTAAAGTTATAGTTAAGAGTTTAGAGTTTTACCTTTGAGTCATAGCTTAGAGTTTTTTAGTTAGAGTTCTAGTTCAGTTTAGTTTTAGTTAAGAGTTTAGAGTTTTAGCTTAGAGTCTTAGCTTAGAGTTTTTCTCTGTTAGAGTTCTAATTTAGTTTACTTCTAGTTAAGAGTTTAGAGTTTTAGCTTAGAGTCTTAGCTTATAGTTTGTGTTAGAGTTCTAGTTTAGTTTAGTAATAGTTAAGAGTTAAACATATCTCCATGTTTAAGTTAGGTTAGGTTAGGCTAGATTAAGTTATGTTAGGTTAGGTAGGTTAGCCTACGTACGTGCGCGTACGAGAGTTTACGTAAAGTAAACTCTAAGCTATGACTCTAAGGTAAAACTCTAAAACTCTTAACTATAATTTTACTAAACTATAACTTTAACTAAAACTCTAAGCTATGACTCTAAGCTAAAACTCTAAATTCTTAACTATAACTAAACTAAACTAGAACTATAACAAAAACTCTAAGCTAAGACTCTAAGCTAAA
The DNA here is from genome assembly GCA_027921565.1 of Artemia sinica. NCBI lineage: Eukaryota > Metazoa > Arthropoda > Branchiopoda > Anostraca > Artemiidae > Artemia > Artemia sinica. The sequence continues at coordinate 151,394 of JAPEVW010000338.1, forward strand.
AAAAAAAATCTAAAAACTCTTAACTAAACTAAACTAAACTATAACTCTAAGCTAAGTCTCTAAGCTAAAACACGAAACTCTTAACTAGAACTTAACTAAACTACAACTTTAAGTAAAACTCTAAGCTATGACTCTAAGCTAAAACTCTAAACTCTTAACTATTACTAAACTAAACTTCAAGTCTAACAAAAACTCTAAGCTATGACTCTAAGCTAAAACTCTTAACTATTAACTAAAACTAAACTAAACTAGAACTTCAACAAAAACTCTAAGCTAAGACTCTAAGCTAAAAAACTCTAAACTCTTAACTAAAACTAAAATAAACTAGAACTCTAACAAAAACTCTAAGCTAAGACTCTAAGCTAAAATTCTAAACTCTTAACTAAAACTAAACTAAACTAGAACTCTAACTAAAACTAAGACTCTAAGGTAAAACACCAAACTCTTAACTAAAACTAAACTAAACTAGAACTCTAACTGAAACTCAAAGGTAAAACATCAAACTCTTAACTAAAATTAACTAAACTAGAACTCTATAAAAAAAAAACTCTAAGTTAAGACTAAACTAAACTAGAACTCTAACAAAAAACTCTAAGCTAAGACTCTAAGCTAAAAACTCTAAACTTTTAACTAAAAGTAAACTAAACTAGAACTTCAACAAAAACTCTAAACTAAGACTCTAAGCTAAAAACTCTAAACTCTTAACTAAAACTAAAATAAACTAGAACTCTAACAAAAACTCTAAGCTAAGACTCTAAGATAAAATTCTAAACTCTTAACTAAAACTAAACTAAACTAGAACTCTAACTAAAACTCTAAGCTAAGACTCTAAGCTAAAAACTCTAAACTCTTAACTAAAACTAAAATAAACTTGAACTCTAACAAAAACTCTAAGCTAAGACTCTAAGCTAAAATTTCTAAACTCTTAACTAAAACTAAACTAAACTAGAACTCTAACTAAAACTCTAAGCTAAGACTCTAAGGTAAAACACCAAACTCTAACTAAAACTAAACTAAACTAGAACTCTAACTGAAACTCAAAGGTAAAACATCAAACTCTTAACTAAAATTAAACTAAACTAGAACTCTATCAAAAAACTCTAAGTTAAGACTAAAACTAAACTAGAACTCTAACAAAAATCTAAGCTAAGACTCTAAGCTAAAAACACTCTAAACTTTTAACTAAAACTAAACTAAACTAGAACTTCAACAAAAACTCTAAGCTAAGACTCTAAGCTAAAAACTCTAAACTCTTAACTAAAACTAAACTAAACTAGAAACCCTAACTAAAACTCTAAGCTATGACTCTAAGCTAAAATTCTAAACTCTTAACTAAAACTAAACTAAACTAGAACTCTAACTAAAACTCTAAGCTATGACTCTAAGGTAAAACATCGAACTCTTAACTAAAACTAAACTAAACTAGAACTCTATCAAAAACTCTAAGCTAAGACTCTAAGCTAAAAACTCTAAACTCTTAACTAAAACTAAACTAAAACTATAACTCTAAGCTAAGTCTCTAAGCTAAAACTCTAAACTATTAACTAAAACTAAACTAAACTAGAACTTCAACATAAACTCTACGCTAAGACTCTAAGCTAAAAACTCTAAACTCTTAACTAAACTAAAATAAACTAGAACTCTAACAAAAACTCTATGCTAAGACTCTAAGCTAAAACACCAAACTCTTAACTAAACTAAACTAGAACTCTAACTGAAACTCACAAGGTAAAAACATCAAACTCTTAACTAAAATTAAAACTAAACTAGAACTATAACTGAAAACTCAAAAAGGTAAAACATCAAACTCATAACTAAAATTAAAACTAAACTAGAACTCTAACAAAAAAAATTCTATGCTAAGACTCTAAGCTAAAACTCTAAATTCTTAACTGTAACTAAACTAAACTAAACTAGAACTCTAAAATAAAACTCTAAGCTAAGACTAAGCTAAAAACTCTAAACTCTTAATTAAAACTAAACTAAACTAGAACTCTAACAAAAACTCTAAGCTAAGACTCTAAGCTAAAAACTCTAAACTTTTAACTAAAACTAAACCAAACTAAAACTCTAAGCTAAAAGGATGGGTACTTCAATTTGTAAAATGGGTTTAGGATGGTCACTAAGAAAGGAACTTGCTCTGAAATGGTCTTTGAAAAGTATTTCATGGTGTTGAGGTAACCAAAAGCTGTAAAGTATAGTTGTAGGTGAAAAAGATAAGCACTTCAAGTTGGAAAATGGGTTTAGGAGGGACATTAAGAAAGTAACTTGCTCTGAAATGGTCTTTGAAAAGTATTTCTTGGTGTTGAGGTATCCAAAAAGCTGTAAAGTATAGTTGTGGTGAAAAGATAAGTACTTCAAGTTGAAAAATAGGTTTAGGATGGACATTAAGAAAGGAAACTTGTTCCCGTCAGGACCTCCTGATAGGGTTCTACCGATTATGTAATCAATTTCTCAGAAATCCAATTGTATTAGTCGATTACGTCATTCTATGCCCATATATGGACCCCCGTCATGACCTTCTGATAGGGTTCTAAAAACCGATTATGTAATCAATTTCTCAGAAATCCAATTGTCTTAGTCGAGTACGTCATTCTATGCCCATATATGGACCCCCCGTCATGACCTTCTGATAGGGTTCTACCGATTATGTAATCAATTTCTCAGAAATCCAACTGTCCTAGTCGATTACGTCATTCTATGCCCATATATGGACCTCCGTCATGACCTTCTGATAGGGTTCTACCGATTATGTAATCAATTTCTCAGAAATCCAACTGTCCTAGTCGATTACGTCCATTCTATGCCCATATATGGAGGGCTCCCGTCATGACCTTCTGATAGAGTTCTACCGATTATGTAAACAATTTCTCAGAAATCAATTTGTCCTAGTTGATTACGTCAGTCTATGCACATAAAGCGATTCCCGTCACGAGCTCCTGATAGGGTTCTACGATTATGTAATCAATTTCTTAGAAACAACAAATTATTCCCCTTTCTTGAATCAATAATTCCCCTTGGAAACAACAAATTAATTCCCCTTTCGTGAATCAATAATTCCCTTAGAAACAACAAAATAATTCCCCTTTCTTGAATCAATAATTCCCCTTAGAAACAACAAATTAATTCCCCTTTCGTGTCAAATCAATCAACCATGACATCATCTGTCACGTGTGGATCTGAAATTTGCCCGGAAACAATTCTGGTCGAACTCCAAAGATATTAATAAACTTCCGGAAAACAATTTCTCCTTGGAAACAACAAATAAATCGACCTTGGAAAAAAGAGGTCATTGACCCCATTAACCACGTGTTCTCCCTAGGGACCCCTATGCCCATATTAGGAGTCCCCCTCGGAGTATAAGATAGCCTTCTACTCATACACACCAACAAAGGTAAACACTAAAGACAAACAAATAGAGAAAGACATGCACTATAGACATACAAACTAACAAAGACAGACATTCAGACATCCAACCAACAAAGACAAACAATTCAGACCATACAAACAGAGAAAGACAAAAACTTTAGACATACAAACAGAGAAAGACAGACACTTCAGACATACAAACCAACGAAGACAGACATTTCAGACATACAAACAGAGAAAGACAAGCACTTTAGACATAAAAACCAACAAAGGACAGACACTCCAGACATACAAGCCAACAAAGACAAACACTTCAGACACACAAACAAACAAAGACAGACACTTCACACATACAAACAACAAAG